>JAANBB010000119.1:0-96039 GCA_014621425.1 Cylindrodendrum hubeiense
GTCCCCTTCCCTTCTCTCTTCTGCTTTGACCTTTCGAACTTTGGGCCCTTTGCATCCATCCGTCCATCTCTCTCCCTCTCCTCCAGTCCCACGCGGAACATTCCCTCTCTTTGTTCATCTCCAATCCGTCAGTTCTCGACCTCTTTCCCATTTCCTCTCCTCCCCGCCATCATATACCCAACTTCCGCCGTCTGTTCCTCGTCGCCCACCTCTCAATCCTACGGTTCTGCGACGACCAGCCCCCTTGCGCGAGACAATTTTCAGCGCCTCCCGAACAAGCTACCTCGAGAGCTGCTTCAAATCATCAGACACAATGGCTTCGTCCACTAAGGTACGATACTCCCGGACACCTCTATTGCTTCAGCTTGGCCCATGGCCGAGGCCGCTGCCTTGGCCGCTCCTCATCGCCTCACCTGCTGCTCTTCTCCGCTTCCATGCTGCTATTCCCGTTGCTAACCCGCCGCCCATTTAGTTTTTGCGAGAGTACAAGCTCGTCGTTGTCGGCGGTGGCGGTGTTGGTAAATCATGCTTGACCATTCAGTTGATCCAGAGCCACTTCGTCGACGAGTATGATCCTACAATCGAAGGTTCGTTACCATGGCCCCCAATCACACCGCATCTTGGGTTCTCACCTTTCCCATACTGATTACGGTCCCACCCTGTATAGATTCGTACCGAAAGCAGTGCGTCATCGACGATGAGGTCGCCCTTCTCGACGTCCTCGATACCGCCGGCCAGGAGGAGTACAGCGCCATGCGAGAGCAATACATGCGAACCGGCGAAGGTTTCCTGCTAGTTTATTCCATCACCTCCCGACAGAGCTTCGAGGAAATCACCACTTTCCAGCAACAAATTCTCCGAGTCAAGGACAAGGACTACTTCCCCATGGTCGTTGTCGGCAACAAGTGCGATTTGGAGGGCGAGCGAGAAGTTACGCGACAAGGTACATCAGGAACCACCCTGCACAGGTGTTTGGAGACGGCTAACGTGAATATTTCCAGAGGGTGAGGCGCTCGCAAGATCTTTCGGCTGCAAGTTCATCGAGACCTCTGCCAAGTCCCGAATCAACGTCGACAAGGCTTTCTACGATATTGTGCGAGAGATTCGGAGGTACAACCGCGAGATGCAGGGCTACTCGACTGGCAGCGGTGGCACTTCTGGCGCGAACGGCCCCCCCAAGCCCATCGACATCGATGACGGAGACCAACAGGCCGGATGCTGCGCCAAGTGTGTGGTCATGTAAGGGAAGGATAGTTTGAACGGAGAAGAGGTGGGGACGATTTCGCATCTTAATGTGTGGCGAGACGTGACAAGGACGACTGGCGAGCTGATACCCGTCATGTACCGGGCTTCATCAATCGCGCGCCCTGTCATGGAATCCAACGCACCAGGCTGCTTTCCTTGGGAGGATATGGGGATCAAAATGTTGATTGCATCGGACGGGGAGTCGGGTTCTGGCTTGATTGCACACGCACTTGGACTTTTCGACGCAGCCCACGGACATGTCGCAGCGACACGGCAACGATTGGCCATGCCAACAGGATCTGGAAGCGAGCGGGGCCATGATGGTACATGGCAAATGGCACGACGATCCCCGTGGAATGCCTCATTTTGGACGTCGTGGGACCATCTATTTTACCGGAGAGAGTGACAAAGACGGGGAAGCTTGTGCTGCCGACGCCGTGTCAGCAAGTTGCCTGGCCCCAGGACCTCGCGAGAGACCCCGATTTTTTTTATTTTGTGTCAATGGGGAGGATGAATTTCGAAGACTAAATATGGGTTCTGCGCTCTTCCCTATATCCATTATTTCATACCTGTAATTTCTTTTCTTCCATGAGGTTTCCTTGTCTCCGGCAGCAGTGGTCTCAGTCAGAAAAATTCAACTACCCCTTTCTCAAGCGTCGCTCACAGACTTATTTGCTCATCTGCAACTCATCTGCAACGCATCTTAAGACGTGGTTTCTCATGTGAATATCCACAGGTTATGTTATAGCTGGCATATGTTTCACGTTCTCGAGCCTTGAATATCTTGATCCTCAGGTCCTAAGCTCAAGGTCGTAAAGTTATAAGGTCACTACAGTCTTTTGGTCCTCACAATCTTGAGGTCTTGGGAGTTTAGGTCAGTCTTATTGATTATCTTGGATTTTGTGTCTGAAGTTGATCTGCTAGCTAGGTGACTCGTCGCTCCCTCATCTAAAGCCAATATGCAGTCTAGGTTGCTCCTCGCTCTCCTCTGTTCTCAGGTTTCTGCGTCAGGCATATCCTCGTCGGTGGTCTTGCCAACGATCACATCGCTGGCACGATGGTTGTTGCCCCATGATCCATCCACCAGCCGAGGAGCGTTATTTTCGTCATTGCGCTGATTCATAACCCAATCGTTGCACACAAGGCACGCCCACATCGTGGCGCCCCCGTTGGTCGACTGGAAGTTCTCGTGGTCGGCCGAGAGGTTGACATCGGCCAGACCTTGAGTGGTGATGCACGTAGGGCAAACTGGCTTGCCGAAGCGACACAACCGCCATTCCTGCATTAGCACCGCCTGCTTCATCGCCAACTCGGCGTAATGCAGTCGGTGGAGGCGGCATAACGGTCGATCCAACAACTTGGTGGCGCAGGCGCACCCGGTGATTGGCATGGTGGTCGCCTGATATTCGATGCATGGCTCTCTGCTCCCTGGGATCTTGCCTGGGACATTCGGACCTGTGTTGAATACGCCCCAGACGCGTTTGGCACCGGCTTTGATGAGATTGTCAGCAAACCCGGGGTTATCGGCCAGGAGGGTCGCGCACATATCACATGTGTAGGCGCGCATGCTGACGATCTCCCTCGCTGTGATGGGCTTTAGGCTTGGGTCGACAATGATCCGAGCAGATTCGGCAGAGCAGTCATTGCAGACGAGGAAGTTGAATGGAGGATTTGAGCGGTGGGTAAGGCTCTGGCACCCGACCCTGTCTTCCGCGGGCTGCCCGCACATGTTCTTGCCACCCGCGTGAGGCTCCATACACAGAGTGAAGCCGGGTTCCTGGATGGCGTCTTGTCGACGCTCCAGGGGGACGTCTTCAAGAATGTCGCGGGCGGGAGTGTCGGCGACCAGCCTGTTGTTGGCGTTGCCCAGCAGACGCGGCGAGGCGAGGGTCCGGGACTGCCCCAGGGGCTCCGCCTGGCGCCAGTGGGACATGTCGAGGTCTTCGACGTTGTTTCTGGAGTGCCAGCGCGAAGGCTTCAACCGGGCTGGCGCCCACGGGTTGTTGCCGAGACAGAGAAAAGGGTTGAATGCGTCTCCGCCTGCGGCGCCTGCAGCGTTGGGCAAGGCGACGTTCTGATACATGTCGCCGACGGCAGGAAGTCCTGGTCGCCCATGGCTGTCGCCGCCAGCAGCAACATCACGAGCACCCTCGGAGGCTCTCGGAGGCGCAACGGCATGGCTCAGGAGATTTTCCCGAACCTCGACGCCTGGGGGGTTGTTCTGATTCTCCATGTTGAAAAAATGGTCTATGTGCGCGAAAGCATCGTTGATGTCGAAATTCCCCGCCAACATGTCCGCGGCATTTACGTTGAAGGAACCTCGATTGTCGGGGCCTTCTTGCTGAGCGTTGTCGTAAGGTGGCCCAGACGGCGGAGGCTGTGGTTGCTGCTGCTGTTGTTGTTGTTGTTGTTGATTGTTGGGGTGAGGGATGAAAGGGAGTCCTTGCTGAGCCTGCGTGTTTGAAGGCCCGGCGAGCGCATTCGACGCAGGCAGACGATGAATGTTTGCAGCTGGGGCATTCACAGCTGGAGCATTCACAGCTGGAGCATTCACAGCTGGAGCATTCACAGCTGGAGCATTCGCAGTTGGAGCATTCACAGCTGGAGCATCCGGAATCGGTCGGTTCAGAGGAGCCCCGAATCCCTCTCGCGATGGAGGCCAATCCGAACCAGCCATGGTCTGAATCCTTTGCTGGTAGTCGGGCAGGTGGGCAGGGAGTTGAGGAACGGGCCAGCTTGCGCGCATCATGTCATTCAAAGCTTCAATGGTCAGCTCGGATGGCATGACCTCGTGTAGCGCGCCTCCAGCACCACCGTGAGGCGGCGCCTGCTGCGGTCGGATTCCGCTGTGTTCGTTGATGACTTCAGTGGTTATATTCGCTGCTCTTTCTTGGGCACGGAGGGTGCCATATTTGGCCACCAAGGGTCCGATCCAATCCTCAAGCTTAGTCCCATCCTTGACGCTATCAACGCCGGTGGCACCATATCCGAGGGCGAGGTAGTACAGGATAGATGGCGGGTCGTCGAATTGGGGACAGCAGTTGTAAATGCGGTCATGCTTGCTTTTGGCCCATTTATCACATTTCGTGCGTTCGCCGTTCTTCACGCACGAAGCACACGGTCGCTGGCGATCACAGGGTCGCCTGGTTTCCTCGCACCGCTTACACCCCTGGAACGGCGCCCACTCGCCGAAGCCAACGCGGCTCAGGTCCACGAGAGGGAACCGTCTGCCCGTCTCTGTCTCGATACAGTCGATGCCGAGCTGGTTACACCGGGCGCACGAGCCGAAGGGATGCGACTCGGTCACGCAGCATGGATAGAGTGTTTTACACTGAGCACACGCTTCGCAAACCTTGCGCCAGCTCGGACCCGGCTTGAGCTCCACGGTGCTGTCGCGAAGTTCCGCGACGGACGGGATGGTCCATGAGTCTGGGGGCGTCGTGATAGGTGCGTACACCAGCAGCTCGTTGGACCACAGGCAGAGGTTGCCGTTGGCAATGCATCGTCCACAGCCCGCGTCACGAGCCGATCTTCTCTTCAGCCAGTCGCACTGCTCGTTGTCGTTGACTGTCTGTGAGCCGGCATGGCACTTGTCGCACGCCTGCCGGAACCAGACCGGCTCGCCGATCTGCTTCGGCCGGGTCCGGAGCTCGGCGGTGCCGGCCTGGCACCGGCCCGTGCGGCAGTTTTTGCACCTATAGCCCAGGTGGACGTCGACGTCGCACGTGTTCTGCATGTTACGAGTGATGCACATATTGCAGACCGACACCACGGGCAGGTCTGGGTCGTTGATGCCGTAGCGCCGGTGGTCCATTTCTTCGCCTTTGGCGTGGCATTTCACCTCCAGACCTGGGTTCTGCGAACGGAAGTCAGCGCAGTTGCGGCACTCAACGTTGGCATCGGCGTACTTGACCCAGTCACATGGCCGTTGTTGATGGGCGACTATGCCCTGCGGGTGGGTTGCGCAGAAGTCACAGGGGTCGGCCAAGGGGTTATCAAGCCTCTCAGCTTCATGTTCCTTTTGTTTCTGCACCCGCACCTTTCTATCCCTGGCCGATTCCTTGCGCGTTCGCTTTGGTTTTGGCTGCATGTCCCTGATTCCGCCCGGCCCTTGGTCAGGCGCGGTACGTTTGGATCCCGTGCTAGCCATATTGGACTCGACACCGAAGTCGTGATTTCTATGCAGCCTAGATCAACTAGAGACGGCAAAGAAGGCTGACAAGACGTGATATATTCTTCTACTGAGAAGTATATGGATATGATTGCAAGTTAGTAGAATGCTATGTTGGTTGTTGTTGGTTGTTGTTGGTTTAGATCATGGACTACAAAGTGGGCAACAGGCGGCGGTATTTATCCTCCGACTTTCTCCATACGAGCCATGGTGGCTTTGCTTAAACGCTTTGTTTATGTCCTTGAGATATATGTGAACAGTTGGAAGAACACTCTGGGATGTAACTATAACTGTGGATTCTACAGAGCTGGACAAAGGATGCCAAGAATTATAGTCAAATTACAAAGGGTATCCTTTCGAGAACAAGACAGAAGACGCCGTCTTGCGACAATGGGATGCTAACATGGAAATGCCCCGGGAAATAGGAGCTTATTCTGAACGAGGAATCTTAGAACTGTTCACGAGAACAATGGTGCACCCTCCATGCATTGCACGGATCGACGCCACTCATTCTCTCTTTCTTCCTTGGCATTTGCTTAGAACACTTTGAGCGTACGGCTTTTGAATTTGGGGGACAGATCACGTTTTGTTCATTGTCTAGACGAACATGGAGAGTGGGGAATTCTCTTGCTGAAACTGATATGTTTCTTGTATTGAATACTCCACCTCCCACCCACAACTACCTCGACCAAGCTGGAGATTGAGAATGGCTTTGTCCATGTTGCTTTTTTTCATTTTTCTAGAGTTTCTGGCTCTGTACAGTATGCCCACCCCATCTACACTCTTCTCTCTCAACCCTAGCAGGTCAATACCGGCCGGTCACTCCTAGATCCCCTATCCCGCTTCTGCCGAGGACCAATGTCGCCATGGCGTAATACTACCGTCCCGTCCTCCGGCAAAGATCGCCTCATAACCTCTCATCATATCCCGGCGCATCTCGTCTCCTATGACCCAACTCCGGGTCAATCCTCTCCTCTCGAAACAATGCCACAGGAGGACAGTACTGTCCCCCTTGCCAGAGATGTCACCATGGATACATATGCCGACTACTCTATCCCCGTCATCATCATCTCCTCCGAACTTTTTCTCATCTGATTGCCACTATTCACAAATCATCCAGAGAACTGGAAGCGGGTAGCCTCGAGCTGACCGAGCCCATCTCGAGGGGCTACGTTGCGGCGTCTATATGTGTTGGTGAAGTCCTGCAGCAAGGCACGCACGTTCCTCATAGCACTCGGGTCTCCGGACTGCAGCTTCTCCTTGATCTTGGTCATCAATCGGTTGGCTTCGACAGGAGATACTGTACCCTCGGGTAGCAACGCAATGGTCCGCGACACCCATTCCGTGGTCTCGACAGGGAGCAGCTCAAACAGGGCCAACAAGACACCACTGCCATCGGCGAAGCAGTCGCGAGGGAAGGTAATCATCATGCCCGCCATAACCTGCTTCACGAGGTTCTCGCCTAGGTTTGCTAGAAGAGCCCTTATGGTGATTCGAATCTCAGCCGCCGCCGCCTCAGGAAGACCATCGCTGGTAGCAGGGTTGTCTCCCCCATAAGAAAGAAGGTCCCGCAAGAAGTGCAGCGTAGACGACAAAGGATCGCGTTGCTCCAGAGTAAGGGCGTAAACGGCGGCCTCAAAGATTGATCGCAAGAGGTGCGAAGGGACGAGTCTCTGAGGGTAGTAAAGCAACGCGTCGATGAGCAGACGGAAGAAATCATCAATGACGTCGGGCAACTCCTTGGGCTGGAGTTCCGTCATGACCCTCAAGAAAGTCGTTGTCTGGGCTTCGAAGAAGGTGTAAATGTTATCGGTCGTGGCCTGATCGACATGCTCTCGGGCCTCCGAAAACTCCCGGAGAATGGCGGAGGTCACCCAGAGGAAGCATCCCTCCCTCGAGTTGTTGAAGCCAATGGCCAGCTTGTTCGCCATCTCGGGTAGCATCGGCGTCATGGCAGTGCGGTAAGAGATGATCATGTTTCTCCAGCATCTGCACACCCTCTCGCAAATAGGGGTGAAGGTGAGGAAGTTGTCCAAAACAGTCGACAAGATCGGGAAGACCTCCTGCCAGTACTTGACAGCAGGGTTCTCTTGTCCTGGATTGTTAGGGGGGACTACATTCTGGACGAAAATGGTAATCAGCTGGAGGTGATCTGCGTCTAATTAGTAAACGGGTTGGTTCTCCACGAGTTATTTTTATCTCAACTCACCTGCCAATGCCAACTTGCCCTCGTCGTCGGTGGCATTGTTCGCTTTCGTCATCAACCTTTGAACAAGAGGATCGCAATACGTCTTGAGCAGTCGGAAAATTTCCTCCTCGGGCTGAACAGCCACAACGTTGGAGACACCTTCGGTGATCTCCTCCTTGCTAAGGTCTGGCAATTTGTCCAAGACCTGGTCGTAGAATGTCTGAAGCTGCAGCACCTGGCCACTTAGGAGGTGCTTGCAGTCCGTGCAGAAAAACTTGATCGACAGGGCAGCGGCCCGGATGATCTCCTTGGAGTCGGACTGGAACGAGGTGACAATGTAGTTGAACTGGGGCTCCAGATACTCCGGGTGCGCTGCCGTCCACTCAGTGTACCTCCCTAAGACCATGATAGTGGCAAAGCGAAGCTTCTCGTGGCTCGGGATTTGAACGAGCAGGGGCATAAGCTGAGGAAGCACAATGTCCTCATCCTTGTCAACCATACGACCAAGCGCTCGCATGGCAAATAGGGGCGCCTCCAGCTCCTGCCAGTGTGGCACCGATGTATCCGTAACCTGGCTCGCATACTTCGCCATCCACACCTGGATGGAGTGAAGCACCTTGGTTAGGCAATCCGTGACACCCATAACCTCGCACGAGTCTTTGAGGGTATCGCCCATTTGGTGTCGGAACTCTCTGAACTTCTCCTCCTGCTCGCGGTCTCCGTCGAATAGATCTGTCTCACTGCCCGACTCCGGCTGGGGATATTCCAGATGGCTGAGAAGGATATCCACGAGCTTCGAGTAAATGTCAACTAACTCCAAGCGACCCTGAATATACCTCTCTAGCACAAGGTAGAGCTTGAGCTCATAGAAGAAGTTGAAAGTGTGCTCAATAACATCCCGCTCCTTGTCTCTCACAGCACACTCAAGAACGGCGTCTACCAGGGGCCTGAAGTGGGTGGGCTGACGGGCGATTCCAACAACCCAGCTCTCCGCTGCAGTAGCAAAGACCTTAGTCAAAGCCTTGAGGGCCTCTGCGTCTTCCTCTTCTGCGGCCTTTTGGATTTGGGGCTGAAGCGAAATGATTCGGGGGAACAGGGTCTCGATAATTTCCTGGCTCTCATCCACATCAGATGTCTCCCGGAGCATTGTGCAGAGACATTCAGATGCCTCCTGGCTGCTCTGGTCGCTCGTAATGCCGTTGAAAACGATATCCAGCAGAGGCGACTTGACGACGTTGCCAATCGGGACCTCTCGCAGCCATGAGGTGATACATTCCATCAGCTGGGGATTTTGAGCGGCGGCAGCTACAGATGAGTCATTAGCATGCGACGTCCTTGCGAAGATGTCACCGTCACTTACGGGATGATTGAGAATAGTTGATCAGGAGCTGGATAACCTGGTCCGCGTTGTCTCCCAGTAAGGCTTGCGTCCGTGCTGCAAGATCTTCTTCCTAATTCCAAACAATTAGACTTGAACTCGTGCTGATGTCGACCGGCGGAGACGATTTCGAAGGGGATAGGCGCTCGGTTTATGGCTGTGCGCTCCACATACAGACAGGGTGATCTTTCGACCTTCGGTAACCTCCTCGGGGAGAACCCGTAGGAAATCCAAAATGCACGCGTGGCTTTCGGGGCTGTCGCTGAGGGATTGAACGACAGACGCCAGGACATCGGTCCACTCCTTCATTTGGATCGCTAGAATGGCCAAGCACACACAGAGCTGTACTCGGATGGGCTTGGGTCCGGGAGCGTATCGTTTGAGGAATAGGAGGATCTGGCTTCGAAGACCGGGGAGTTCGCTAGTGGGGACCTGGGTGGACAGGTCGTATGTGATCTGGGGCATGTTAGGTCTAACATCGCTTGCGCATCTATCGTAGCTCTCCTACCTTTCCACGCAGGGTAATAGCAGCAAAGAGGGCTGCCTCTGGGTCGGCATCCGCCTGTAGGATGCCTACTATCGTAGCCCATGAATCCTTCTGCACACCAGCACTGTCAGCATACCGGGCCGGGCTGAACGAAAGCTCCAGTAGCACGCGCGACTAACCGATTTCTGGAACCTCTCCAAATACTCATGGGCCTGCTTCTTGGCCTCCTGCTCCCCGCCCCTCATTGTCATGACGGCGGCCAAGACATCCGGGGGCGCGAAGGCCTCTTGCGCTCCGTTCGTAGCCATTATGTATTATGCGGCAGGCCTGAAGAGGAGCGTTCGGGACCAGAGGGTTCGTGATGGGGTGTTAGGTTGTTCGCAAGCTTCAGCGCGATCGGAGGTGAGAAGCGCAGCGCATACGACGTGGCCGCACGATGTTGGGCCGTTTGGGATTAGTCGAGGCGCGGTTCGGAGATGGAGATGGGATAGACCGGCAGCAAGGTCGAGCAAAGTGATGGTGTGAGTGCCGAAGGAGAGGTCGAGAACCCAGTCGTAAGGGGGAAGATGCGTGGTGGTAGATGAAAGTGGGATATCACTCGAAGCAAAATACACAGAGCCCACCTCCGTCCGGTTTTGGGCCAGTGATGCATGGGTCTGGTCACTCTGGTGGAGAGAACCTTGGCGGGGCAATGTGCCTGGAAATGACGTTCCGTGGTTTTTCCGGCCCGCTCAACGTCTTTCATGGAGCATCCCGCCGACGACAACTGAAGGAAATAGAACTAGATAGAAGGGGAGGCAACTCGTGGCTAGGAGCCTGTCAATTCATGGTATGCTCTATCTATATGGCGATAGGGCGTCGCTAGGTTGATCCTGTATCCGCGATTTCCTACATCACCACCCCTGCCTGCTGGAAGCTCTGTGCGTGTATCTTGCTGGGTCTGCATCCCCGCTCGGTATTTTCCCTTAGTAACGTCCTCACTTGTGAGAGAGCAGTTTGGCAGCCAACTCATCTTCCAAGACTTATGTTGTAATCAAAGGCCTAATATCATGCCTGATACTCGCCTATCAGAACAAAGCCAAAGTGAAACATGTATAACCGTGGCTAAAGAAAATCTAAGCTTCCGGGTCTTGCGCATTCTTTGTGGTATTTTTAGGGAGGTGTCTTGAGGATGCCATGACCGCTCGATGGTGCATGCGCAAGCAACCCCGGATTCAGACACTTGACCAGGTATAGATCCCCCACATCATGGAATGATGGAACGAAGTCGGCCATGGGAATTTCTGAACTTGGGGGGGGAGGGGGGATACCCTGTGAGAGTGGCGGCACTGATCAGAATGGCTTTGAGGACTCCCTGATGTCCCCGTTTCCAAGAATGAGACCGTTTAATTGACGGTCATGGGTATCCGTGGGAATTGGCAGCGCGGATGCAGCAGGAAGTAGTTGCTCGTTCAAAGCCAACGCGTAAAGTAACAAAGGCCTCTTCTGATCGAGGCCGTTGGTTTCCAATTTGGAAATGTACCTGTTGATGAAGAAGTCGTAGAAGCCTTTTCCATGACCGAGTCTCCTCACGGAACCAGCTTCATCAAAGTCGAACGCAACCCCGGGAATAACCATAAAATCCAGGACGGCCTGGTCAGAGTGCTGGGCCTCTGCGCCTCCGAGGATGCGTTGCCGTTGATGAACGGTAGCCGGGTCTACGCTTGGAATTCCCCAGCTATCCAGCTTGAGGCTCTCGTAGTCCTGAAGGTTCGCAAGGCGCACCATGTCCATCACCCGGGCCGGAGTATCGGGAATCTGCAGGGGCGACTTGTGCAAGTATGGAATGTAGACTTGCTTGCCCGCGGCAAGCGCATGGCGGACAATAGCATCCGTCTGTACCTCGGCAGAGGGCATGGACAGATAGACGCTGATATGGGTGGCATCCCTGTAAGGCTCAAAGTCCTTAAGAGAGTCAAATATCTGGCGACCTGTGAGAATTGTGTCAGACGACGACCTGCACGTGAGCGGGATTACAAGGCGATGCGGTCATACTCTGAACAGCCACGGAATCTTGGGTAACAGTGGATAGCTTCTGCTTCATGAGGGTCCGCAGCTGCTGCTTGGCAGCTTTCAAGGATGACGCCATTGTGAGGCTGAGGCTGAGGTCTGGATGGGGAGTTTATCTTGTCATGTAGTGTTTGGAGAGAGGGTTTTTAGGTCATGGAGACGCTAACCAAAGATTGGTGTGCATGGTGGGATGAAGTGCTGCACAGTGCCGCACCACGCTCCATCGCTTACTAGCCAGCTTGACGCTCCACCGATAGCATTTTTATTAGTGACCGATCCGGTGGACATGTTTTAGCCAAACTCACTGGCGTCATCAGGTTAATCCAGGAAACCGGCGCCAGCGCGAGCCACTCGGCGGCGGTGAAGCCCAACTTGGGGCGAGAACCAGATCGACTTCCAAGGACACCCTCAACAATGGCGCCTGCTGTGACAAAGGGGGAAATAGGAGCCTCAGGATTCGGGTCTATTCCGAGGAGTGGGGAGAAAAACGCCGAGCCGTTGTGCCTAGTATGGAGCCGAGACGCCTGTCGCAACCCTCCCAACGGCGCAAATGTGCACCACCGGCACCACCAATGTGTGCTAAGCCAACTTGTAAGTAGGTAACTTAGCTCATGTGCACACAGCAGTTCCTGGAACACCCTTCGCTTGTTGGACTGTGGAGAAGATGGTCGAGCCGAACTCGTCACACACGTGCCCCAGAGTCTCGGGTATGCTTCGCATGCACGGAGCCTCCTCACCTCAAGCCGAAAGACTTACCGGTTACATTGGCGTGTCTAGCTGGTCATGTCGCAGAGCTAATGGATTGGCAGAGTTTGCACGTTACATAGACGACGGGCCGGGATATTCTCATGCTGCCTAGACGAGCCACGATGAGAATTAGGACTAACCCCACGGTCAGCATCGGTAATGTGAACCGTCTCATTGATGGCTGGCGGGCAGTGAAGACAGGTCTGAGGTGTAACGGGATGCATGTGCACTACAAACGCGAGGCCACTTCCCATTCTCTTTTGGGGGCGGGACCAAAAGACAGGGCAGCTTCTGGCATTCCCACACTTTTACGGCGAGCTACGGGCTGATGCCCGTGGGCTGGATGCGGTTTCTCCCTGCATGTCTCGCAATTCCCTCGCAACGTGGACAACTGAAAACACTGGAAGTGGACAGAAGGGTTGTAGCCGTCATGGGAATTGCTGAAAAAGCTACTACTTCTAGGAGACGAAGACTTTGTCACCATGTCTCAGTCACCCGGAACAGTCACCCGGAACAGGCCCCCGGAACAGGCCCCCGTCACGGCCAGGGTGGCCTTGAACCGCGGCTGCTGCATGGAATTGGATCGCCAATTTTGCTCCGCGGATGTACCACGTAGAGACAGCGTCTGACAAGGGATAGACCTGGATGCCGGCAGCCAGATTGGGATATGAGGCGCCTGCCTGGCCAAGGGGGCGAAACCGGCAAGGTTGGTAGTCGGAGCGAGGCTACGGTTGTATCAACTCACCGGCGTCAGCCTTCATACAAGGCCAGTCAGGATGAGCAGATGGCGCAAGGCACGAAAACAGCGCCGCAAGGTTGTGTGGCACAGCCAGGGAACACAGGGTGCAGGAAACCGCAGTACATACAGGCTTGCTCGGCCGCGGGACTAGTCGCGGGCGAATGCAGAGTGCAGCGGCGCGAGAGGTGCCATGGCCAGCGTGGGAGCAAAGGGGGACCGCAGGGAGCCAGTAACCAGCGATGGGGTGGACGTTGCCGGGGTTGCCGGGCGTCTGTTTGGTCAGTGACGGGCGAGGCGACCACCAGCAGCGTCGTGATGGGAGCCCTGTAACGGTTATCTAATCAGATCAATCAGATCAATCAGATCCTGCATCCGAGCTCGCAGGTGGCAGCGTCACAGCAGCATGCTAGCTTGCGTGCCCCTGAACCCTGGCTGATGGCTCTTGGGGATGACCCGCTTAATACCCGCTGCAGGCAGTGTCCAGGGCATTGAACTGGGCCTCGAAATTGCGTGCACGATCAATGTGGTGCTGCACAATGAACGAGGTAGGAAGCGATGGTAATACAAGACTTTATACCTGTCAAGACATCCGAGGAGCTGAATAATGTTGTGCAAGGTACCTTAGGTACCTTACCTACTGTACGTAACAGGCAGGTACTTCTTGGGCACTCGACCACTCCACCGACTTGTACAATTGCAATGTTGCCAGAAGGTACGGTCCATTGCCAGAGCGAGCCGACAACCTACTTTATATAACTCACCACCCCCACACTAAGAACACGAATACAAGGGAGCAATGCTAGTACGCAGGCGACCATGTTACCAGTCTAGACATCTCAGTCTCCAAAAGTACCAGCAATTGCATCCACTTTATTGGACCTGGCTCCGTTATGAGTGATGTGCGGTGAACGACGCAAAGGTACTCTGCGGCAGAGAAAGTCTGGACGAGCACCAGCGTCATGTACGTCACTTCAACTGCACTAGATTGAAGGAGAGACCCATGGCAGTAAGGTGCATACAATAGCTGCTGGTATGTACATGACGTGTACAAAGAGCCCCGTTAAAAGGCGCTTGTTGGCGTCCGTCAGCCTCCCGCAAGCTTGGCCAAGATTTTATGCCGTGTTTGGACGAGCCCTGCTGAAAAGCCGCAGGGGCATTGCCGGGCTTGATTGGCCGGGCCGCGGACGGCTATGTCCACGCTGAGGCCCCGTGGCCCATGTTTCCTCGTCTGCTTTTCTCGCTCACCAGTCTCCTGCCTCGGATTTCCAACCATCCCACGCACTGCAACACGGCATGATTTGACTCCCACGCACCAGTTTGCTTTTTGGGAGGGATCTATCCCTGTCCGATTTGCCGGACCCTTGTCGCTTGTTCCCGTGGCCCTCTCATCATCTCCAATCTCCTTGGTTGTGGCGGCCCTCCACCGGGGCAGCTCAGTCAGTTACACGGTTCGCATTACGGATACACTCTCCGGAACCAGCAGCACTGCCTGCTGGGTGTTTAAGGTCACATCACATCAGTGTAGCACAGGAGATCCCGTACTACGTACTGTGCAAACACGGAGCTTTGCTGCCGGACGGGGTACAGCATTGCGGCAACAGCATCATCCTCTATCAACAGGCCATGTCCTGCAGCCTGCCACGATTGCGACGCCGCGATCACACATTCCCCAACGAGGCGCTGCTGGACGGTCTGCTGGATGGTCTGCTGGACACTCGGTTACATCCCTCGCTGGGCCCTTTGTCGTCATCCCGCCCCCTTGTCACCAGTCACCAAACTCTGCTCCATCTGATCCTCGGCGGCCCCAGTAGTCGGGCCCAATAGCCCAGCAGCCCAGCCCCAGCCCGCGTCGCGCTCACGCTATCCACACAGGGGCCTGCGGCTCCCCACGCTGCGGCAAACAGGGCTACCTGGGCTGTGGGCTGTGGGCTTTTCAGTGTCCACAGCGCCTGTTGGTCACTAGGGAGCAGAGCCTTGTAACCAACCCAGCCTTGCAAGTCGCAACTCTTTGAGTCGTTACCGCATCTTGGCTTCCCCCCGCGCGACAGGCCGGCTGTCTGGTGGATCTAGGCCCCAGCCCGTGCCCACCCTTCTGCCCGTCCCATCGGCGACGCATAACCCATCGCCGTGCAAAGGAGCCCAGGCCTTACTGTACTTGCCTTGTACTTACCGATCCTAGGCGCCGCCGCCGCAGTAAACAACGACGTTTGGCTGCCTCAAGGGACAAGTTGCACGCTTGTCTCGCCAGCCCCGCCATGGGACGACACACTACCGCCCACAAGAGCACCACCCGCAGGACAACCCGCAGGACATCCACCAGCAGCCCGTCATCGTCGCCGCCCCAGGACAGGGTTGGTGACTTTGGTGACTTTGGCGACTTTGGTGACTCCCATCTGCAGCAGGTTGTCGCCCTCCAACCCCTAGCATCCCCATCCGCGTCCGCGTCCACGTCCACATCCTCCTCCACTGCCCGGTCCACTGCCTCTGTCTCAGTCTCCCACGCCAGGGCGCCTGTCCCGCCCGATCCGAGCCTGAGCCAAGGCCATGTGTTGCCGTATCAGGCACCGGGCGTTAGCGATCCAGATCTATTAACTGCTACTCCCACCCCGACCTCCTCCGCGCCTCCCTCCTCCCTCGCTCTACATCTCGACCACCATGCCGGGTTGTCTTCATTCGCCTCCACGCCTCTTGCTGCTGTCGACGGTGCTGCTGCTGAGTCCGCCCCCTACGTCGACGACGGCGAGGCCCTAGATGCGTCTGCCCCCGCCGACTCTTCGACACCTCCCCTCGAGGCCGACTTAGACATGGCCTCCAAGAAGACGCCGTTTCTGCGGTCACCCGCCTCACGTCCGGATGCCGCCCCTTACGGCTCCGTCTCACTGACCCCCAGTCGCAATAACTCCCCGGCCGGTAGCGAGTGTCGCGACCCTGACGCCCACCAACTACGACATGTCCCCGACACGATGCGGAGCGACACCTCCCGCCGCTCGAATGTTTCAAAGCATTCGTCAAGGTTGTCCGAGGAGGTTGACGGTGCTGTCCTCGTTTCCGGTCTGGAAGGTCGCTTTGGTGTGGCCGAACAGACGTACACCGGCGGCGTTCTCGAAGACAGTATGAAGGACGATGTGTCTGAAGATGGGCCTCTACTGGACGACGCCTCCACGACCGCCTCCGACGCCGAATTTGAAGAGAACTCCCCCCACGAAGCCGTTCGCGCCTCCGTCTCGCCCACCGACGACATCACCCTCTCCATAAACACCCCCCGCATGTGGTGCCTCTCCGTCCTATTCTCTATTCTTGGATCCTCCACCAATCTATTCTTCTCCTTGAGATACCCTAGCGTTGCCATCACTCCCGTCATTGCCTTGCTTCTCGTCCACCCCCTCGGCCATCTGTGGGATTTCTTGCTGAAACGACCATATGACCCCGAAGAAACGTTTGTGGACGGACTCCGGACGCCTTCTATCTCCGAGGACGCTCAAATTCCCCTCGAACCAAGCAAGACCACCTCTTGGCGACTATGGTTAGCTCAGGGGCGATGGAACGAAAAGGAGCACACCTGCGTATATGTCAGCAGCAATGTTGCTTTCGGCTTCGCGTTTGCGACCGATGTCATTGTTGAGCAGACTCAGTTCTATAACCAGGAGGCTCCCATCGTGTACCAGCTTCTCCTTACCATCTCAACCCAGATTCTGGGGTATGGCTTCGCCGGCATCACCAGGCGATTCCTCGTCCGGCCGAGTGGCATGATCTGGCCCGGCACCCTCATGTCGGCTGCTATGTTCTCGACCCTACACAAGCAAGAGAACAAGCCTGCTGGCGGCTGGACTATTAGCAGGTGGAAGTTCTTCTACATCATCTGGACCGGATCTTTCTTATTCTACTTCCTCCCTGGCCTGCTCATGCCTGCCCTAAGTTACTTCAACGTCATCACCTGGTTCGCTCCTAAGAGTGTCGTCATTGCCAACCTGTTTGGCGTGTCATCAGGCCTCGGCCTGTTTCCCTTGACCTTTGATTGGGCCCAGGTCACATATGTTGGCTCCCCATTGCTGGTGCCTTTCTGGGCCGCTATGAATGTCATCGGTGGCCTGACCGTGGTCATGTGGATTATTGCTCCGATTCTCTACTATAGCAACTTCCTTTTCTCCTCGTATATGCCGATCCTATCCGCTGCCGTCTTCGACAACACCGGGAAGGTTTATGATGTCAGCCGGATCCTCACCACTGATTTCCTATTCGACAGAGAGGCGTATCAGAGTTACAGCCGCGTATTCCTCCCAGTCACATATATACTCAGCTACGGTGTGCAGTTTGCTGGTCTTGCTGCCCTACTTACCCACACGGCTTGTTGGCACGGTAAGGATATCTGGATCACCTGGAAGAAAGCCCTTGCGGAGGCTCGTCAGGACGGGAAGCCAGAATACCAGCCGGTTTCGGATGTCTCCGGCCCACCGCCGTCGCGACACTCGACGGACGATGACTACACGCGCATGTCGTCATCCACCTCACACTTTGATGGTCTGATTAGTCGTGAGGATGTCCACAGCCGTCTCATGAAGCGGTACAAGGATGCGCCACTGAGTTGGTATTTGATTACCTTCCTCTCCATGACTGCCATTGGCATCTTTGTGGTTGAATAGTGAGTTCCCAGCCGAGGACAGACTTACCTCGAAAATATACTAATGAATTTCTCTAGCTATCCTGTTCACTTACCATGGTACGGTCTTTTGCTCTCCCTGGCCATCGGCGCCATCTTCTTTATCCCAAATGGCATTATCATGGCTGTGACGAACCAGCACAGCAGCATCTACATTATCTGCCAACTCATTTGCGGCGTCGTCTTTCCAGGACGCCCTATCGCCAATATGGTCTTCGTCACTTACGGCTACATCTCGTCGGCGCAAGGTATCAAATTTGCTTCCGACCTCAAGCTCGGCCACTACATGAAGATTCCTCCCCGTATCCTCTTCTCCGTTCAGGTGGTCGCCACCCTCGTGTCATCATTCACCCAGATCGGTGTCTTAAACTGGATGTTCGCAAATATCAAGGGCATCTGCACTTCCGAGGCCATCAACGGCTTTACCTGCCCCATTGCCCGCGTCCACTTCAACGGATCCATCCTTTGGGGTGTCGTCGGCCCTCAAGAGTTCTTCGGCCCTAAGGCCACCTACCGCTCCCTCATCTGGTTTTTCCCCCTTGGCGCCATCCTCCCTATCCCCCTCTGGCTCTACAGCCGCCGCCACCATCATAGCATCCTCCGCAAGGTAAACCTTCCCGTCATTTTCGGCGCAATGTCCTGGATCCCCCCTGCCACCGGTCTCAACTTCTCAGTTTGGGCTGTCGTATGCTACGTCTTCAACTACCTCATTAAGAACCGCCACAACGCCTGGTGGAGCAAGTACACCATGACCCTCAGTGCCGCCCTTGACTCCGGTCTCGCCTTCGGCATCGTCGTGGTATTTTTCGGCTTTATTTACCCTGGCTGGATGGACGGCTTCAGTTGGTGGGGCACAGAAGTCTATAAGCAGGGCTGCGACTGGCAAGCCTGTGCCTACAACACCGTCACCGATGGCGAGCACTTTGGCCCCGACACGTGGTGATTTTACTCGGTTGGAATTGTGTTGGATTGATTTGGTAGTCCGATCTCTTTTTTTATTCATTTTTTTGTGCAAGCAAGTAATATGCATTATAGAAATAGCTGGACACTTGGGAACATCGTCGTTACGAAATAGACTTCTGCAACATGGTTACGAATCGTATTTTACAGGGCATAGTTATCAACCCCCCCTCCTAGCAATGTTCGCACATGGAATGGTTGGGGAATGGCGCTAGTTTGTGGACGGGAAACATGCAGAAGCAAAACCTTTAAGGAAGACACAAAATTGCAATCGATTTGACTGTCTATCAATGTATTTAGTTCCTCCCTCTTGATTGCGCTTACAGCAGATTACTATACAGTGTAACGAGGTCTGACCTGTGACCTGCCCATCCTGGGCCAACCCCAACCCTCATTTCCATACCCTTTCTTTGTCTATTTCTCTGCTTCCCACTCAGGGTTCTATTTGACGGTTAGTATGATCTGATTCTTAAGTCATATTTGCCAGGGGTACGTTAAAAGCTTACCTTTCGTAGAATCACCAAGCCCTCCAGGGTGCTGTTAAGGCTGATGTACTCCTCGTCCTCAAGCTCCGCGCGCTCACCATAAGCAAGAACGACAGGGGTACTCTGAGTTTGCCAGCCAGTGATGGTCTTGGGTCGACCGGCCTGTCCCACGACATCAACGGCCTGACCGACGCGGACGTTGACCTTGAGGGGCTTGTGGTTCTCATCAAGGGTGACGAGGAAGCGGGGGTGCATGGCGGTGACGAGGAAGTAGAGGAGGTAGTGCGAGTTGGTGGTGATGAACTCTTTGGGTTCGATCATGGCCAGGATGGTGGCGAGGAGGCCAGCTGCCGAGACGCGGGACAGGACCTGGCGATCGGTATGGAAGGGGCTAATCGACAAGGTTCCCTTGCCCATGTGGAGGAGACCCTGAGCGATGCGCACCATGAACAGGGCGTCCTGGTCGCGGTGGTAGTAGCTAGCGAGCTGTCGAAGCAGCTGGGCCAACCGCGCGTTGTTGGTGCCGGCACCCAGCAGACCCATGGCAAAGATGGCGTTAATGGCGACCTCGGGGTCATTGTCGTGACTGTATCTGGATAGAGTGTCGTAGACCTTCATCTGTGGGTTGCTAGGGCTGATGAGACCCATAGCCAGGGGAACGGCCTTACGGATGTTGGCCTCGCCATAGTGCATGAGGTGACCGAACTGGCGCAGAACCATCTCCTGGCCGACGTCCTCGCCCATAGCGACCAGTGCGATACCGATGACAGCATAAGCCTGGAGAAGCTCATCGCCCTTCTTCTCATCAGACTCCTCCTGGTGCTCGTTGCAGATATGTAGGAGCTCCTGGATCTTCAACACAGCACCAGTGCCGGCCCAGGCGCAAATCTCAGCGAGAACAGCAGTGGCCTTGGCCATGGGGTGGTCAATGGCCTTCAGAGTCTCCAAGATGACATCGACCTCTTCTTGTCGACCGAAGAAGAGAAGACCCAGACCAAGAGCCAGGAATCGTGTCCACTTGTCGGTCAGCTGGCTCTTGCGGTCATCGTCCATCAAGGTAGTGATAATAGCCTCGCTGACCTCAGGGTGAGAAGAGCCAACAAAGATGAGACCGCAAGACAGCGCCGCCATAGCCGAGATCTGCATGTCCTGGGTCGAGTCAGAGATGATGGGTAGGAGAAGCTCAAGGACATCCTCCTTGTTGGATCCAGCATAGGATAGACCCAGTCCCATGATGCAAGCTGTTCGGATAAGGGGGTTGGTGTGGTGCAGCTTGTCGGCGTCACCTAGCAAAGCAAGGGCGGGCTCTGAATCGATCTGAACGCCAGAGTTCATGATACCAATGGCAAGCATGGCACCAGCCGAGATCTCGGGCTCAGAAGAGTATGTGTATCTGTCGATCTTGTCGAGACCGTTCTCGATATCCCAGAGGAGAAGGGTACCCATCGAGGCAACAGTTGACATCATACCATCAGCCTTAGTCTTCCATACCCAAGTCTCCTTCTCGCCGTCTACCAGCATCATCTTGTCGTTGCCAAATCCAGCGTTCACAAAGGCGTTGACGAACGCAGCAGCAAGGTTGTGCCGGGCAGAGTCCAGGTTGGTCATGCCTGCAACACGACTGCTCTCAAGGTGGCTCTTGTAGATATCCTCTGTGGTCTTAGGGTCTAGAATGTTCAGCTCCTTGCCGAGAGCCTTGAAGTGCTCAGACAGCTTAAGGTTGGAAAGGCACTCGGAGGTTTCCTGCTCCTCCTCTGAATCGCCAGGAAGCTCCAAGACTATCCGTTGACGGGCGATCAAGAATGCCAGCTGCTTCTTCAGGGCGGGGTCCTCAGCCTTGTCGAAGTCGGCCTTGATTAGGTCAACATCGTTGAGTCGAATAGCAAGAACCATTGCCTGGGCAAATTGCTTATACTCGATATAGATGTTGTGCGCCGTCTTAAGGAACGTCTCGTTGTCGGGGTAGGTAAGCAAGTTGACCATGCTGGACATGTACAGACACACTCTCGCGTAGGTATTCTCGTCAACAAACTCGGCGATCTTTTCAATGATCTCCAACTCGCTCATAAGGTCCACGGCATCAGCCTCGGCGTTGCTCTTGAGGAAGAGGGGAATCAAACTCAGGGCGAGGTCAACCAAGTCCTTCGTCGGCTCGTCTATTGTGATTCGCTTCCCATACACCTCGCCAATCTCCAGCGCCAAGTGCCGGACATACTCGTGTCCCCACGAGCTGATATCAGACGTCGGCGCTAGGAGTCGGTACTTGAGGGTATCTTGTCTATCCTCGTCCGAAAACGTCATGCCGATGACGGAAAGCACATCCGCCAGCGAGGTCTTGTCGTCGCCCTCTGGCCACTCATCGTAAAGCTTGGTCAACGGCTCGTAGTGTGGTCGCAGGAACTTCAACGGCTTCGGTACTGCGGTCATGGATGACGTAGAGGTCTTAATAGAGGTCTTCATCGCTTCGAGGGCGGGCTTGTAGAGATCCTTGTTTGACTCCTGGTCGCGGTTAGATATCTGTGCAAGCGCGCATCGGTGTCCTTATTTGCTGTTACTCACTGTCAGGCGCTCGACTATCATGTCGAGTTCGTTCTTGAGTTGCTGGTCCTCCTCGTTGAGCTCCTCCTCAGCAGCTAGGTGACGGTTAGCAACAGGTCGCATCACTGATGCAGGTGGATATCCATACTCTCAACCTTGCTATCTTCCTTCTTTCCATTTGCTAGGGGTTTGTCCTTCTTCGCATCATCGACGGCCTTGCCCTTGCCCTTGTCGGCCGCCTTGGGCAGTTCGCTGTCCTGAGCCATGTTGACGTCGACTAGGCGCCTGTGGCAGCTCCGCAGACCAGATTGGGAAGAGGTAAAGGTCGTAAGGGAGTATTAAGAGGGCGTCTCTACTATAGTCGCCAATATTTTCGAGTCGTGATGTCGGATTGTGATGGGTCGTGGGTATTCGTCGCCGTTGATGGAAGGTGATGGAGCCCGCTTGGTAAAGCTCAAGGTGCTGTGCTGTATTCAGGTAGCTCTGGTTACGCCAGGCGCTGCCGCCTGCAAAACGGGTCCGCCCCAGCCTCGCGATCACGTGTTCAGGGCGTTACCCGATTAATGACCGAGATAAGGTGTCTTATCGGCGATGAGATCTTATCACCAAAATTTCTAGGATAACCCCACCATGCGACAACATCTCAAGGATCAACCCCACGTCTTGATGATTCTCGACGAATTTGAAACATCCACTGGGTTTATTTCTTCGCAAATATTTAGGCCAGCCTCAGACATTTCTGCCCATCATGTTGTTGGATACTAAGGCGATGCGATACCTCATCGCCGAGGACTGGCGCGTTCTAACGGCAGTAAGTCCAACAGTCCATCAAGGTTTCGCCCCAGGCACCTAACACAAGAGTACAGGTCGAGTTGTGCAGCAAGAACCACGAACTTGTCCCGACGACCATAATTGAGAGGACCGCCCGTCTTCGCGGCGGCCCTAGCGGTGTCCATAAGAGCATCTCTGCCCTCGCCAAGGTCGGTCTGATTGCCCGTGTAAAGGAAGCCAAGTACGACGGCTACCGCCTGACCTACGGCGGCCTCGATTATCTCGCTCTGCACACCCATTCCCTGAAAAAAGATGTCTACAGCGTCGGAACCCGAATCGGTGTAGGCAAGGAAAGCGATATTATGATTGTGGCGGACCAGACAGGCACGCAGCGGGTGCTCAAGATTCATCGACTCGGACGAATTTCCTTCCGAACCGTCCGATCGAACCGAGACTACCTTAAGAAGGGCGCAACTGGATCCTGGATGTACCTTTCAAGGCTAGCTGCTATGAAGGAGTTTGCCTTCATGAAAGCTCTTCGCGAAGAGGGGTTTCCCGTGCCAGAGCCAATCGCGCATTCTCGACACACCATCGTCATGAGCCTGATCGACGCTTTTCCTCTTCGCCAAATCGCCGAAGTGCCCGATCCAGCATCTCTCTACGCCGACCTGATCGGTGTTATCCTCCGCCTCGCAAAACATGGGCTAATCCACGGCGATTTCAACGAGTTCAACATCCTCGTAAATGAGAACAGGTCCAAGAACGAGGACGGTGAGGAGACTCTCGTATTAGAGCCTGTCATTATCGACTTCCCGCAAATGGTGTCAATGGAGCACGAAAATGCAGAAATGTACTTTGACCGAGACGTCAACTGCATCAAGCGCTTCTTCGAGAGGCGTTTCCACTTTGTGACCTCAGAGGCCGGCCCCTTCTTCAAAAAGGTCAAGAAAACCGTTGGCAAAGATGGTGTCAAGAGACTTGACGCATCGGTCGCGGCATCGGGGTTCACCAAAAAGATGCTCAAGGATTTGGAGGCTGCGATTAGAGAGAAGGCAGATACCAAAGGCGAAAATGGGGAAGACGAAGATGACTACGAGGACGACAGCGACGACGACGACGACGATGACGACGAGGGGAAGGAAGAGCAGGCTGAGGATGATGGCAAGGCACCCGGCGGTCTTCTGGGAGATGATGCCCGGGATGCAGAAGTCCCAGTTGATGAATCAATGGCTAAGCTGACGGTTTAAGACGAGATGTAATGATACCCATGAAGAATGCACCAAAATTTGTTCCTTGCGCCCGTGTCTATTTAAAAGGTCAGGTTCACAATTTTCGGGACCTGTGTGCAGTATTATCTACGGCTGGCTGATTACGATGGAGGGGTATGTGGTCGGAGACAATAGTTGATTATTCTGTTCTGGCCAAATGCCGACATTTCAGACTTTTAATGACAGGACTGTCCTCCCTAGAATCTAAAGTACAAGAGTTCATAAAATAGACCACAACGCAGGTCGTCAGGTGTACCAGCTACCTCAGGCCGTAACATGTTCCGATTGCATAACGATGCATCCGTGTTGTAAGCCGACAGTTCCAAGAGACCGTGAGTAGAAACAAAGAAAGAATGGGTACCGTGAGTGACATGATTGCGCAAAACTGCTTCATTCTAGCCGACATGCATGGTCAGGCTACTAAGTCTCCTTCTTCGCAGAAACCTCCTTCTTGACGGACGGGGACGAGTCGAGAGAAGCGCTGACAACAATCGTATCCGCGTGAATGGTGACGCTTTCGTCACATTCGGAAGATGTGGGTGTAGCAATCGCTTCATCCGCGCTCGAACTCGTGGCCGTCCTGATCAAGCGGTTAGAAAAGGCCCCGATAGCGACGCGACAAACCATCATACTGAAGAGAACCATGGTGGGACCCTGAGGGTCTAGATGCATTGCCTCCCTCTGAGGTCGCGGAGGTCGAGCCTGGGCCAGCAACGGTGGCAGTTCTGCATCAAAGTTAAAGAAGCTCTTCAATACAAGGTAGCCATGGAGTCTCACGCTCGGGAGGAGGGTGGGATAGGGCGTCTCCACTGCTGAGGTTGGGAGCCGTACAAGGTTGGGTTCATCCCAACAAGCGGGGTGCCGTAGGCACCAATGTTGTACTCGTTGGTGCGGAACTGGCGACGTTCCGCAGTTACACGCTTAAGCTCCTTCTGAGCAGGAGTATCGGCATATCGAATGTTCATGAGGAGGCCCTCCTCGCCAATGCCAACACCATTGAACTTTCGGATGATGTCGTCGCAAACGTCGCGGTTTTCAAAGCTGCGTGGGGGTCAGATCATTTATCTCTTATTTCACAACAGAACTTACCGAGCAAACCCAACACCACGACTATTTCCCATGCTGTCTCGGAGGATCTTGCTAGACAAGATAGTGTAGCCCAAGAAAATGGTACCAAGCTCCTGTTCGGGGTCAGTATGTTGGTCTTGGGTTTGGGGCCTTCGAGAATACTTACTACTTCGGTCAAGGTCTTGGGCAAGTTGGAGATGTAAAGATTAGTAGACAATTCGTCTCCCTCCGCTTTGAGACGAGAGTTGAAGGACTCCTAGAAAAGGTCGTCAGATGGTCACGCTCAACAGAGGTGAATGGAGTAGATACTGACCCTGGCAAACCCAACTTCGTAACCAAGACGGTAGAATCCGCGAATGCACATCTCTGAATCAGCAACGTCGAAGAATTTAGCGAAACCAAAACTGTATGATTGTCAGCGATATATCACAAAACATGGCCGATGGAAACTAACCCCTTGCAGGCGCCAGTGCCGGTGTCAATGATCGCCTTGGATGTCTCAACTGGGCCAAAGCGAGATGCAAGCTGGTACAACAATTCATCATCGGTTGTGGGGTGAAGACCACGAATGTAGACATTTCGATTACCGGGAATGCGATTCTCAAGGCTCTGTTCCAGGCTCTTCATCTGACCAGGGGGAGTGAAGACTGCGGGAACGGCCTTGGGGACAGCCGGGCTTTTCTTCAAAAGCTCTTCCAAAGCGTGTTCAGAGACTGCCGACAGAGATGGCTTGGCGGGAGCTTCAACATGCAGAGTTGCCAAACCCATCTGCTGAGGAGAGGGAGTGGTGTAAGTCGATCGATCAAGGCTCGCAACACGAGGGCCATTCTCACGGTGCGATATTCCAGTGTAGAAGGGAGTGGCTGGGGTAGACTCTGTAGTTGAGTAAGAGCCACGACGGTTCTCCAGTCCAGGGACATCCGAATGGCCACGGTCGATGCGATGATGGGCAGTGTTGGCGCGACCAGGAGTGAAAGGCATGAGGGGAACAGGTAAGCCGACATAGGGATTCCCGTAGGCGCCATTGAGCGAAAAGGCATTGTAGCCGTTGTCGGTGGAGTGGCCCAATCCCATGGACTGCGAAGCAGGCATAGGAGCGAGAACGAACTGACCTTCAGGACCAAGCATGTACGAGGGACCCATGTGAAGGGGAGCCGGGGCGTTGCCCATGTTCATACCCCCCAAAGTCATTCCCTGAAACTGGTTCATGATTCTGTTGTGGTCGTTAGACCCTGGGATGGCCAGATGAGAGTGAACCCCTCTGCCGGGTTGACCCGTGAGATAGGGTGCTGTGACGCTGCCGGTTTCCATATTTGGCTGTCGAGTGAAAATGGTAAATTCTGGTGCGTCTGCAGCAGAAAAGAGTCAGTCAACTGAAATCGAAGACGTTGCCAGGTCAGGATCGAATTTGCAATCAGGGGCAGGATATTCAGATGGAGTCAACATGCGAGTGGAAGGGGATCATGGCGATATGTGTGGATTTATTGGGGTTCAGGGGTAATGGCGAGGACAAGCACCGGCTTACCTCACAGGCGACAGATCAACTCCCCGAGAGTTGCTGGAAATTGTGAATGATCAAGCTGCAGTGCAAAGATCCTGTTGCAACAGCGTGTCAGCACTGATTCAGGAACCCCAACAGAAAATGGTATGAAAGTAGACGGATGGAAAAGCGAATGGATGGAAAGGGATACTGGGGAGGAACTCACCGTTGACGGATCGCCAACTACTTGATGGTACAAAGAGAATCCCGACGGGAAGGCCAACGACGGCAAATGCTGGGGTACCAAGACTCTGAGATGAAGCGAGAGTAAGTAAGATAGAACAAGCTATCGAGCAAGATGGGGTTCGGAAAAGATCGGCCACCGGGCGGAGGTTGGGTTGAAGGAGAGTGTCATGAACCCGTGGGGATGTGAGAGGAGAGAAGAAGATGAGCGGAAGAGAGGAGGGGAGGAAGAGAAGTAGGAGATGCGTACGGGATAGGAAGAGGATGGACGAGGGACCACTTACCTAAGCCTGCAATTATCTGTATAAGAGGAAGGCGACGCCCGTCGTAAGGTTGGTAGCAAAAAATGTGCTCAGACTCCAAGAGGGCAAGAGGCAAGAATGATGGTGGAGATTATCGTGAAGTCAGGTAAGTAGTTGTCGGTAATTAAGGAGGAGTGCGGAAGGCAAAAGGATGCTTGGGGGTATCCTAATCGAAGGTGCTGTCGACACCTAATCCAGGGGTAGGAGGGAAGAGGGAGGAGGGAGGTGTCGAGGCGTAAAGTAGAGGAAGGAGGAGGAAAGCGGCTCTCGAGATGAAGCAGGTTTAAATAGAATGGTCCAGCGCGATGGTGGCTCGATGCAGGCAGTTGACAGCTGGCAGTCGGCGCTGGTTCTGTTGTTTGCAGCTGGCAGCCCGGTCTAGGTGCGTTTGTTGGCAGCTGTTGTCAGGCTTCTTTCTGGTGGGTGATGTAGCCGTCAGTACCTGGCAGGTGGCGGCCCCTGTCCGAGTGTTCTCGATGCTGAGAACGACCTGAGGTAAATGGGGGACGCGAGGTGAGTGAGGTCGGTGCTACGCGAGCTTTGCTCTCTCCAGTTTATGCCTGTCTCTTTGTTGCAGTCACGCCGAGGCCCCAGTGCTAACTGCTCCCTGGTAGCAAAGGCCGACAGGGTGGAGGAGAGTTCACGGTCGTGCGGTTGAGGGGTAGAAGGAGGATACGGGTCGACAGTCCAGTCGTTTCGTCAGTCGTTGCAATACTTGTGACCAGTGGTGTCAAAAAATAGGTTCCTTCTTCTGTTGAATATTATATTTCGCCTGTATGAGGCAGCAAGCAAGGCGAATGTTGAGGCCGCCGGGCAAACGTTCTGTGCAAGCAATGGAAGCAGTTTTGGTGGTTCGGTCACGCCCACGCAATGAGGCAGGGCTCGTTGTCCAAAATTTTGCTCAAAGGAGATTCAGCGAGATAGACAGAATAGGACACTGGAGGATAACAGATGGTGTCTGTTCCCCACGTCGGTTGAGTGTTTCCGCAGTCGTCGTGTCCGTTCAGACGAGGCGGTCAATGCCCTTCCCGTTAATCGTCGTCACTCCTCAGCAGCAAACAATAGGTGGATCCGGGTATTCGAAGAAATTAAAACTCAAGGGTAATTAAATGCAGAGGGATATTTCTTTGTAATGATACTCGAGCGCAGGTAGAATAGGTGGATAGAAGGCCGCTACTGTTCAGTCATTTCTCCAAACATCAAGATAAGGGCTCTTTCAAAACGCCGCGTAAGAGGGATTGATCCCACTCTTATGGGGGGCACCGACACCTCCCCGTTATGGGTTCCTGTGCCTGGCTACTAGTACAAAAGCCAGTCTGATGCAGGCTGTGAATGACTTGCTTTGGTTTCCCAGTGTTCTCAGACATCCAGAGACACGGTTCACCCGCGGGCCTGGCTTGGCAACTTCAACTCCCATCCCCACAAGCTTTGCCCCGGATGCAGCTGTCCAGATGCGAGACTCCAGTGCAAGGAAGAGAGCCCTATGCAAGGCCAATGGCGTTCCTTGGGTGATCTTCTGGCTGCAAGTCCCTGGGGGGTAGCTGATGTGGATGCTGCGGAGCAGATTCGATTTGTGACAGCCTGCGCGGCCTTCACCCTTGACGCCCACCGATTTCTGCGGATGGAAAAGGCGGTATTCGATGGTAACGCCCAATCGCCCCAGGCCATCCTGCGACGTTCGCTTGGTCAAGCCAGTTGTGTTCATCCCGAATGGTCTCGAATTGCTTTTTCAGCAGCTCCGTCTGAAACCGTAGTTGGGCCTCCATATGCATCCCCCCATCGAGTGTCGCCGCTAGTGACACCATCATGATCCCATGCCCCAGCCGGTAGCCTATGTCTGGTCTGGTTTGCCAGAGCTGATATTTGGTGTGCAGCCGTGGCAGCCATGACGAGGGCAGCGTCCCAGCATGTGTCTTACACGGTGGTTGGATGGCCAAACCACCATCATCAGCCCGAGGCTCCGCCCAAAAAGAAAGCCGTTGCAACATAGAACATAAGGCAACATATCACAAAGCAGTCGGGACCAAGCCCCTGGTGCTCCACCAGCGACGACTAAGGTCTCCATGCCTTTCCCATCACACGTTCTGGTTGTTGCGCGTTCCATTCCTCCCTTACCTACGACGAAGCGGAGCGAACAGGGGTCTTGTGATAGGTACCTATACGGCCAGCCGCATCCGAGCCCCGAGCCAAAAGCAACGACAACTGCAGGACGGGAGGCAAGAGAAAGGAATTCATGTTCGACCAGGCATGCTGACAGGTCCGCCTATCAATCTCACCCCTGCTTTATTAGGCTGGTCGGCACCGGTGTGCTCGTGTTCGTGCGGACAGTACTCCGGAGGCCGGTGTATTCCAAATAAGTCGCTACTTGCGGCTGAACCATCCCCCACAACGGCTTTGTCCCCCGGTGACAGTTCCCGTTCCCCCGATTCTCGCGATATCAGAACACGATCCAAACCCTTGACCCTTGAATACGTCTGTTAATAGCTGACTGTGTCACTTTCAATAGTTCCCACGTGCGGCACATCTCCGCGGAAACTCAGCTACTCGTCCCGTAGGTGCGGACTTGTCTGACGAGGCCAAGACACTTCCGAAGTATCACGCACACGTTCCGATCGACCGACGATGACGACGATCCTCTGTCTTTTGATAATATGGAAAGGGGTTTGGTTCCGGGTACCTGGTTCGTAGCCTTCATTGGTGTTGTAATCTGTACAGGCGACTTGCTTTGGAGGAGACTGTGGACGGACCGTAGAACCTTTATTATCACGGCACACAAGCAAAACAATGAGAACATCCTCGGGAACGCGGGGACCTGGGCTTTAAGGAACCATGGGGAAATGAGCCGACGTAACAATGTGCCTTAGAACAAGCCGCGCCGTTTTCTATCAAACACTACGTGCTCGCCCACTGCAGGGTAGGTTGCGCCAACCCGGAGACGGCTCCAAAGATTACGATGCTTACGATTGCACCACCTCCGGCGTTGGGAGTCGCAGATCTTGATGTATCTACAGGTATATATACAAACTGCGACATGCTCCTGATAGGAGAGTAGTCTCAGTGGAACGGCACGTCCCCGTCGATCCGCGTCCACGGCCGTGGCGCTGGTCACTTCTAATATTCCCCAATCTGTCTTTAATTGCGAAGACGCCAGTTTCTTGTTGTCCCACTGCCGTATTAGTCTCCCCGGCAACAGTCATCCCGGTGGCGGTATCTGGTCACTGCAGGGCGTCAAGTGGCTTATGGTGATGTGATATTGGATGCAGTACTCTAACTTTGTAACCAGGCCGCAAGAAATACACCAACAGTGCCTAGATGGATACCACCAGATAGATATCTCAGATGCCCCTAACGGTCCCAACTCTTTTCTCTAGTAAAAAAAAAATGAAGTTCTAGTTCATGTACGGTCATCCTAGTTCACCTGGGGGAGCAGGGCTCGCCCTCGGTTTGTCGTGAAACCTGACATGCATTCGTGATGCCACTATCCCAAATGGAGCGCCACGTGCTTACCGCTACTTTTCTACCAGACGTCCTCCTGTAATAAATCGGTCAGCGGGGATTTTTTTCGGGAAGAGGGGTTGAATGCTTATGGTGCCGTCCAGAATATCACTGCCTTGAGACAGCGACCATTCTTCGAATATTGGCCAAAACGTACCTGGTATTGGTTGGCTGCCCTCATGTTCTTGACGATTTCCTCGCCCTTGGCCTCTGAAACTCCACGTCCTTCCGCCAAGATCTGCGCAAGAACGGCGTTGACCTCGCGCGCCATGTGTGAGGCATCACCGCAGACGTAGAAATAAGCCTTTTGGGATAGCAGCTCGGCCACCTCCTTAGACCGTTCCTTGAGTCGGTGTTGAACATAGACCTTCTTGGAACCCTGTCTCGAGAAGGCAGTGACGATCTCAAACTTGTCACCAAGAGCCTTCTTGTATTCCTGTGGAGATTCATTAGTATGTGTTATCGAATGATAGTAATTGTCATGCAACTTACCTCCCACTCAGACTGGTACATGAAATCATCCGAGGCCTTTCGGCAGCCAAAGAACAAAAGTGTTCGTCCAACTTCGACACCATCCTGGGCTTGCTTGGCACGCTCCTGGACAAAGGCGCGGAAAGGGGCGACACCGGTTCCAGGTCCGATCATAATAACGGGCTTGCTGGGATCAGAGGGCAGCTTGAAGTTGGAGTGTCGAACATGGACAGGGATGCGGACTCCATCATACTTGTTTCGGGGCCCGGCAATCTCAAAGGTCTGACCGAACGGCTGAGGGCTGGAGGCTTCCCCATTCTGCTTTTGCTTCAGGGCCAAGAGATAGTTGGTTGCGACACCTCGGAAGGGGTCATCACGTCCTGGGATCATTTGCGACTCGACAACGGCAGTAATGGAAATCTTTTTAGGTTGTACCAGCGAGGAAGATGAGATGGAGTAGTAACGAGGCTGGAGCTTGGTGAGACCTTCGATGAAGGCAGAGAAGGGAATGTTGGTCCACTTCTCACCCTTGCTAACGGAAGCCAGCATGCGAGCGATGTTGTAGTAGTGAGGGCCGGTCTTCTCGTGGAAGTAGTCCTTGTCATTACCGAGGCGGTTCATCTCAGCCTTGACTTCATCGTTGGGAGCAAAAGCGGCCAGGGTAGAGAGGAATTGACGTGAAAGAGGGGCGCCGATCTCGAGGTGATACCGGAGGATGGCGTCGTACGTGGTAGGGGTTGGGAAAGGAACCTTGGCGGTGGGCTCCAGGGCCTTGACGCTGATAACACTGTGCTTCTTGTCCGAAAGACCAAGGATGTCGAGGAAACGATCAACTTCCTCACCAGGGTTGGTGGGCCAGACAGCAATGTGATCTCCAGTCTCGTACTTGAGGTTAGATCCGCTAATGTCGACCTCGAGGTGAAGACAGTTTCTGTCCTTGGCGTTGAACAATTCTCGGGACTCGGGGATGGGGGCAATGTAGGGGTTGTGGGCGTTGAACTGGCCCTTGACGGTGCCCTCGAGGTGCATCTTGTTGGGCTCGCCAAGGTAAACCTCATCGGATTCGGCGGTCAAGTTGTCGCGGTCAACAATGGCAAAGGTTGGCTCGTACACAGCTTCGCGCTCTTCCAGACCCAACTTCTCGGCCAGGGCCGCCCACATGGGGTCCTTCCAGGCCAGGAAGTCCTCCTCCATGGTACCAGCGCCGTCGTCACCCTCGCCGGCTTCGCCGATGCGGTGAGCACCGAGTGCTTCGAGCGCCTTGTTGACATTGCGGACCATAGAGTTGTAGTGCTCATACGTGTTGTTACCGAGACCGAAAGCGACGAAGTTGAGGTTGCCAAGGGCGGGATCGCTGCCCTCGGAGAAGGAGGCGTCCTCGCCGGTAATGAACTCGTAGAAGTCAACAGCGTTATCGGTGGGCTCGCCCTCGCCGTAAGTGGCGAGAACGAACATAACGACTTTGTCGCTGGGGACAGTATCCAGGTTATCGAAGTCATACTCCTCGATATCAGCGACCATAGTCTCGAGACCGAAGCGGCTCTTGCCCTCCTTTGCGAGGCGAGAAGCGTAGTCCTCGGCGGTGCCGGTCTGGGAGCCGTAGAAGATGACACAGTTCTTGCCAGTCTCCTCCATCTTCTCAACGATATTTCTCGTGCGCCCGGCCTTTACGCCATTGGAGGCAGCGAATGCGTTGGCATAGGGGTCCTTGGTGACACCCCATACCTTGCCCTTGGTGAAGTATGCCAGCGTCCCGAGGAAGATTGCCCCCAGGACGATGACGTCCAGCGTGTCAAGTTCGGCCATGGTGTGTTGGGGTCAGCGCGAGCACGAGCGCGTGCCGGATCGCGCTGTAGAGGATGGCGGCGGATGATAAAGTCAGAAGGAGAGTCGCCAACTGCCGTTGTAGGAGCCGAGAGCGCGGGAAGCGTTGTGGGATGGATGCGATGTCGCCTCGGTTCCAGGTGGAAGAGTCGCCTGTAGATCGGCAATCGGAAAGGAGGCGGGGGGAGACAGCGGGATGTGGCGCAAATTGCCTACCAGCGCTTCAGTCAGTAACGTGGCCGGGAACACAATCGGCAATTCGGCCTTGGAGATGGATTTCAAGGGACTCACAAGCCCCAGAGTTGGATGCGATTTGGCAGGCAATCCAGGCTGCGAATGCCAATGCACAGAGGGAATGGGGAGAAAAGAATCAGGCTCCAAGACAGAGGACTGCGACGAGAGCGGTTCGTTGCGGAACAGGACGGCAGCTTTATCTGGCGGAATCAGCTTGAGGCCAGAGTCCCTCCAAGCCTGCACTAATTAGAAGCCGTAGCCTCCCGCGGAATACAGGGTTCCCTCAAAGCCGCCAGGTGCCATTTCCCCACTACCCAAGGGATCTAGCGCCCTGTATGGGCCGCCTCGCGCTTCTATTGCCTTCCAGGTATCTTTTATGTACGTACCTATCCTACCAGGTGCCCCAGAGAGTCGGGAAAACCCCTCCTTGGTTGGCCTGATGAGCGAGCCCCAGCCCTGGAGGGCGGCAGCGTAGTCTCGCCAGTGCGTTTTGTTTACTACCTTACCTACCTCTAATTAATTTACCTACCTAGGTACCTATGTACAGCCGGGCCCAATTACGGAGGCCGGGGTCCGGGCATTCGGACATGGCCGCTGTTCTTGGGACGTAGTGGTGCCATCACATGAACCCATGCTTTGATTGTGCTGTACGGAGCAGTACCGCTATTTTGTTTTAATGCCGGCTCCGGAGAGCCCAAGTTCCGGGGTTCCGAAAACGAACACGCAGTTCTCCACAACCATGGGAATCTGGTGGACGATTCCGCACCGATCCCTCGGTGGGATGCATGCTCGGTCTCGCCCTCAGCTTATTACACTTGCAATTGCTGCTCGAGTCGGGGGTTTCGGCCGCCTGACCCGACGCATATATCTTCTATCGTCTTGTGATACCTTATCAACCGGCTGCTCACGTGCACAGCACCTGGACCCGATGGATAGATATGCGGGAGTAATCCGCAGGATGCACCACGGCCTCATTAGGCAGTTTTACCCCATCTTATCCTTCCAGAGGTGTAGAGGCCATACTACTCGGAATAACTGGCGCTAGAATCATGAAGATGACCCCTCATCCAGCAATTAGTCCGAGGAGACCGTCGAGATGCCGACGCCCCGAACCCCTCCCTCCCTGCCGGTCTTTCAGTATCCGCCAGCCAGCGGATCTACTCCGTCATTGAGCGCAAGCCGTCAGTGCCAACCATCGTACGGAGTACATTAGCAGGTGGATCATTGTTTTAGTTTGTCATTCATACACCAGGTTTCAGTCGCTCAGCAGTCATCTTGGGTCCCAGACCGATCTAGACGACGCCGCACCTTCTGCTCCATTTAGCTCCTGCGATCAAGCTCCTGGCTCCCTTTAAGCCTCTTTAAACCCCCTCCTACCCATGGTATTATCTTGTCTCTACCTTGTCCAATCACGCTTGGGATCATGTAGTCTTAGCAGCATATCCCGGGTTGGCCTTGGTCCTGAGCCTTGTCGCTAGTTTATCGATGAACCTCATGATTGAAATCTCAGCTGGGTCTGGACTTGTTCAAGCTCTTCCGGGATTAATTAGGTGCATGCATGGGACATGATGTCAACAAAAGAATCCCACATGTCCCGTATGCAATCAGTAATCGCGAAAGGAGGAAAGAACTCCAGACTCGCCTGGTTCCTGAGAGTCGGCTGAGCGACAACACATGGGCAAGGTGGCCCACCGATATTGACAACCAACCCGAGACGCTTCTGGGGAACTCAAGTACACTAAACAGTCCGCCAAGAATTCGCCTAGAACATACTGGAATATGAACTGCTGGAGGTGGACTTCTGGAGAACCAGACAGCAGGATGCTATACGCAACCGCGTGCCTCTGACACATCCTGTTAACATGTCCACATTGTGACGATGTGTTTCCTTATGACTGGATTCTCATAACATCTCAACCTCAATGTGAGTCACTGTTAAGAAGCTGTCACCAAAGCCTAGTGAAGTTTCTTCGGCCTGGCTTCGTTTGGTATTTAATGTTGTGGAAGTCTCAAGCACCACAATCTGTTTTGCGCGACTCTCCATGCCACTACCGCGATAACGCGAAGACATGTGCGACTCGAGAACAACATTGCCCGAGTATCCATCTCGAGAAAGCTCAACGGAAGAGGTATCTAGCCTTTTAGCTCGATATCAGAACAAGACCGAGTTCTTTCGCTCTGACCTGGCCTATCGCCTTGATGGGGAGATCCAAGCCCATGGGCCACTACGTCCATTCCGTCATCAACCAGGGAAATGGCAGGGATTGACAATTGCCCAAACGAACGGAGCTCCCCCATCCCCGCGACCCCTCGAAACGTCCCCGCGCAACCCCGCCAAATCGTCACCGTGGTTGTCCACCACGAAATGCCCGGATAAACGAGCCGGCCATCAACAACAAGATTTAGTACAATCCTCCTAAGCAGGCACGAGATTACGTCGAGGTCAGAGTTTAGATCTTACAAGCGTGGGCTGCTTTTCAGATTGCTTTGCTAGTACATTGAGAAATTCGTCGGCGTCAAGGAAATCTTCAACTTTTATGAACCGACTGCGATCGTGTATGTATTGACAATAAGTAGATCAAGCGGATTGGCACTGACCCCGGCAGCAAGTCGTCGATGCCGCGTGCTTATGGGATTGTTTACGGGTAAAACGAAATAACTCATCTTTTGAGAAAACAAACAAAAAGCGGGTCTGAGCATGGGACACACGGATCCCAATGTCAAGTCCATCACATCAATGTCTAGTTTGGCCCAAGGAATAGACTCTCAGTGTTCATCAACATACGAATCCATTACAAACATGTCCATTAGAGTAGACCGGGGGCTGCGTGCCACTTTTGCCGGGGTAATGCGGTCAGTGGAGGGCAATTGCATTGTTTCTTTGTTGGAAATAGGTAGCCCTCTCATTATACATATTACGTGGGTATTTTATTAATCGTGCCCGTCAACCCCCGGTCGCTTCAGAAACCCAAGTGAGCTGTTGGTTGGGTACAACAGGGTTGAGCTCTTTTTTCCTACAGATTACTTGCCTGCTGGCTGCCTGTACCTGAAGTTGCGGGTCGGTTGTTATTCATCCCTCTGATCGGTTGACACACCCTATTTCAATAGAATCTCGCAAGGGAGATGGACTGGTGGTCGGTTGCCTGGTATCTGGGTACACTACCCTTGATAATGGATGCCGAGAGACAATTTGGTGGGCTGGACCTGAGATTTCGCCACCGCGTTGGAGACCATTGGTATCGAAGCTGTCACAGGTGAGACACTCTGCCTGGTTCACAACACAGAGCTTGAGAGCCTCGGCGATCCAGCCTCTAGTGGCGGGGCGCTGAGGACTTTGAATGATTTTACTTAATCCAGTGGCTCATAGCTTGGCTCATAGCTGGTCTGACATCGATCTGGAAAGGGGCACAACAATGTCATATTCCGTAGTATTATTCGTTTCTGGACGGAACTGGGCCAGTGCGTCTATCAGTGGTGGGTTAAGTTCGGTGTGGCTGGCTGTCAGAGCGCAAGCTGAGGATGCTACGTGGTACTGCCGCCCGCATCCACCAGTGATTGACCCCGGCTATGCATCATACGAAGGTCACAGGTACTATGGATACTTCGTACCGAGCAGGTGTATAGTAACTGCCGCGCATCATGGCAGGACGGCCATTGGGGACCCTGGCTAGACTAGCAGCGAGCATGACATTCCATTGAATACGATCTGAGCGAGGCGCCGCCATCACCCGTCACCCCAAAGGTCCAGAAAATCAACTCCCCGGCGTGAGGCTCCCAGCGCTGGGGTGCCTGGGCTTAGCGGGTGGGTTTAGCTGAGTGGATGACATGGGACTCATCAAAGTCTCACTCTCAGGCGCCTGGCTCGCCGTCATCCACCACCACCACCGCGCCCTCATTAGAAGAATTACTATGTAGATAAGATCTCAACCCCAGACCGGCCCCTTTCCTTGCAGCCAATGGATCGCCAGCGGTGGCGCGTGGTCTGCCCATGCCGGACGGCAAGGCGCTGATAGGCCGTGGCCCTTGCAGGTTTGCATGGATGATGAGGACGTGGAAGCCCAAATTGATGGCTGGTTGCGCTGGTTGCGCTGTAGCCTCTCCCTTGCTCCCTTCGCGAGGGTTCTGGCCCAAGAGCCCACCTAAGCTCGGCGCTCGGACGGTAGCGTCATTGTTGCTCCAGCCGCCAGAGGCCAAACTCGGTCGTGGGCCGTCTGGCCGTGTGTCTTGCCTCTGTTGATTTCCGTGACTACGTACCTAATTACCTGCCCAACCTACTGCGGAGCGGCTACCTTGATACCGTCCCTTCTCTTATCCAACCTCAGTCCTGCCAGCGATCAACCCTTCGTTTTGCTTCCTGCTCCGCGTATCGTGCTTGTTTTCGCCTTGCCCTTGGTACGGATTGCCATCGCCTGGGACCGACCGACAACCCCGGATCATGGGACTGCGACTGAATCCGAGTTGAAATGGGTGAGTCCAGTTATAAGTGTGCCCGCCATCAGCTACCCGCCCCTCCTTCTCCTGACCCTGCGTTGCGCTGCGTGACGCTGCGTGAATGCCCTCGTCGCGGCACACCTCAGTGCTCGAACCGTCTGCAACTGGAGCTAGCCTGCGGCTAACTTGGCACTTGGCCAACGCTCCCCAAGTTCCACGAACAAAAGAAGGAGCATCGCCCAACATAGGACGTGATCGCTGATAGCCCCTTGTGACACCAAATAGTGCCGTCGCAGCCGCTGCCGGACCACCTGCAGGATCCGCTCAGATTCTCGCCCCGGTCCGTTTCAAGACTCGACGAAGAGGATGAGGACGAGTCCAGTTGGGACCGAACCCTCCGTCCCGCTCTTGACCCGCCCCATCGTCCTTCGCACTCACGAGACTCTTCCGCCGACAAGATCTCCCAGCCGCCCCCGACCTTGACCTCGCCGCGCATCCACGCACCGCACTCGAGAGGAGCCCTTGGAGGCGTTGTCGAGCGAGTTGTCGATCCGAAAACCGTAAACTACGGCCACCACCGCCAAACCTCCATTGTCCACGGGATCCAGCACTCGAGAAATGGCAGTCAGGCGAGCACCAAGTCCAGTCCCCTCAGTCCGCAAATGATTGCCGCCGCCGGCGCCAGTCTTGATCGCCTCGATCGTCCGGACATGCAGTTTGTAGCTGCCCGCATCGACAGCGATGGCAGCTACCCATCAAGGCCGCCTACAGCTCTCTCTGGGAGTACCGTTCAGATGGACCGCTCCGCCTCTGCCGTCGACCTGTCCCCTCACAGCGCAACCCAGCGCAAGCTGGAACGCATGCATAGCAAGTCAAGACGCGACCATGCTCCTCATCACTCACATTCTTCCCGCCACCACAAGGATGACCAAAAGACTGTTGGCGAATATGCCTTGCACGTCTTGTTCACCTCTGTCAGTACAAGCCTGGACGGACCACAGCGTCTCTGGCTAACCTATCATAGTTCATAGCACAAGCCGAGGAGAAGTTGACGGAGTGCGTCACGGTACCGTTCGACCCCGAACCCCATATCGAACAAATCTGCGGACCTGGAGTCGATCCCGCCTTCGACCAGTTGATCATCGCCCTCGGCCATATTGCGAGTCCAAAACCGAAGGCCCTGATCGATTCAATGATGCTGTGGAGGAAGAGCAAGAGCGATGCCGCCAACGAAGCTCGCAGTCATCTCCAACAATCACGAGGCGTAATCCCGGGAGGCCCTCTTTTGCGAAGGAACACAGAGCCAGTGCAGGCCGGGCCCCCGGGTTCCGGAGGGCCCGACAGCGTCTTCCCGAATGGACCGCCCACCCTCGCCGCGAGACAGGAATTCGTTGCCCAAGCCGAGCGTCGATCAGCCGTCTCCATATACATTCTGTGTCGGGTTTTACTGGAGGTGATAAGTCAGAGTAGTCTGGCTTGTATTACCCCTGAAATGGAGGACAAACTGGAAAGCATCATTTTCGGACAGCTTAAGATTGCTGATACTGAGCAATTGATGCTGTCACCTCTGAAGCTTGCCAATTGGAACTTATTTGCGCAGCTCCTCGGCTATATGAGCGATATCAACTTCGCCAGTGTCACCAGGAGATTCGTTGAAGACTTGGAGAGCTCTCTCCAGGAGCGAGTGGTAAAAAGCCCAACATCGTCTTCAGGGCGAGATGCTGAAGGTAAGGTGGAACTCGTCCTAGGCGGTATGAAGCATTTGCGGGTCAAAGTCTCGCCCGAGGAGTCATGGGAGCAGTCATGCGACTTTCTGATCTCATTGGGCCGCCTGTTCAACAAGTCCCATGGTCAGAGGGTCAAGACTGCCTTTTGCCAGGTTCTGGATATGTTGCTTCTCCCAATTGCTGCAAAGGCCAGCAACAGCCACTTTATGCATCCGAGATGGGCTGAAGTCCTCTCCGCCATCGGACCTCGGCTTGCTCAGATGTTCATGAAACCACGACACTGGAACATTGCTTTTCCCCTTACTGCTACGCTGCTCTGTGTTTCCCCCCCAGACAACTTCGGCTCCCAATGGCTTCAACTTATCCTCCCTTTGCAAACAAAGGCCAAGGATCGTTTCACGAAGCCTCTTTGCCTCCAAGTTATTTCTCGATTGCTTTGGACCTATCTCTACCGCACAAATGATACCCCTACGAATGCCATCCGAAAGATGGACGAAATTATGAAACTAGTCCTACCCTCGTCGAAGCGCAGTTTGGTTGCCTCCGACACCGTCTGCACAGAGCCCTTGATCCAAATCATCCGTCTGATTGGATTCAAGTACCCAGAATACTGCTTTCGAAACATCGTGTTTCCCCTGGTCAATGCTGAGCTGTTCACCTCTAACAAGGAGCTGAAAGTCGAGCAGTTGGATCCCGATAGGGTGGTCGTTGGCATCCGGGCTTTTCTCTACATCATGTCCGACTTAGAGAAGGGGGAGCAGGGTCAACCACCCTTCCCACAATCCTACGAATCTCCTGTCGCGTCTCCAGACCGGTTTCCCGTCTCTCCTGCAGTTTCTTCACCTCGCAACTCCCCCTTGTCGAACCCCACGACCACTCCCAAAGAGGAATACGTCACGCGTCCCGTGCTCACTCATGTTCTGAGCGACAATGTACGGGAATACTATCTCAAGTTTTGCGAAATCCTTGGGAAAATCACCATAATCTGCGATAACACTTTCGGTGGCCAAGCTGCCTTGGACGAGAAGTTCAACAGTCCCGGTCCCAAGACCCCAATTGCCGAGACTTTTACCTTCTCCCGCAAGGACGATCACCAGAATACTTCAGATCAGAAGCAGGCATTCTATGAACTTCTCCACGTTGCAGTGCAGGCGTTGCCTCGTTGTCTGTCTGTTGATATCCCTTTCAACTCATTGATCAACTTGTTATGCACTGGTACGGCTCACGTGCAGTATAATATTGCCGAATCATCGGCAAACTCTTTGAAAGCAATTGCTCGACATTCTCATGCTCAACAAGTGACAATGGGGTTTGCCCGATTCATTTTCAACTTTGACGATCGCTATTCAACTATGTCTGACGGTGGAATGCTTGGCCACAGCCACATTGAGAACACTCTTAGGCTATATGTTGAGCTATTGCAAATATGGATCGAGGAGATCAGGTGCAAGACCAGGGAGGCCTCAATGGACCAGTCCGACACCACAGCCTCAGATAAAAGGGCCCTCAAGCTTGATCTCTCTAGCATCTGGGCTGAGGTTGATCAAGCGGAGGCGCATGGGCTGTTCTTCCTTTGCTCACAGTCCCGACGGGTTCGTCACTTTGCTGTCACAGTTCTCAGACTCATTGTTGAGTTTGATATTGCTCTTGGGAAAGAGGTCGAGGAAGAGAAGGATAGCATGAGGCTCATTGATATTCTGGAGAACGAGTCTAGCAAGGTGATGGACTTCAAAGACGAACAACTCTCGGTGGCAGAGCGTAGTAGGCTGCAGCGAGGCCTACTGAACACCAACAACCGAGGTGCCTTGGTTGAACTCTGTGCCAGCGACGTCTCGTACGATACAACTTTATGGTTCAAGGTCTTCCCCAACCTGATTCGAATCGCCTTCGACACATGCCCCTTCACCGTCACTATATGTCGGGATCTCATATGCAACCGCATTTTGCAGATGTATAAGCCGATCGTGTACCTTTCCGAGCCATCACGTGGCCTTTACTACAACGGCGACCCGGGAAGTGCCCGTTTAGCTCCAAGGCCCGCCACGGCGCATCCGGAGGTGATGGTGGAACAATGGAAGCTGTACTTGATCTTTGCATGTACCACCCTCGCAGATCCCGGTGCTGCCCCAACCCCTAAGGACCCTCAACACGTCCGAAAGGGTTCGAAGCCAGTACAGAAGGACAAGATTGTGACAGCACGGACACTGTTCAAGTACTTGATTCCTCTACTCTCTGTCTCTTCGGGCTCTGTGCGTGACGCAGTTGTCGTTGCCATGGGATCAATCAATATTCACATTTACCGAACCTTACTTGAGGAACTCCAAGGTCAAGTATCACGATGCAACGATGAGGCGCGTGCGCGGATGCACCAACGAACCAACAGCAGCCCACGACGGAACCGCAAGATGGACCTACTGAGAACCGAGATTACTCACGTCTTCAAACTAACATCGCACTTCATCAATGAGCCAGACGTATATAATTCCGAGTTCTTTCTCACCAACCTCACTTCATATACTAAAGACCTGAAGCTCTTCCTCATGGATGGGGAGGTACAGATGGATTGGGAGTTCCAAAAACTGCGACGCCACTATTGCGGCTTGATGGAGGCACTTTTTGAAGGCATCAACCGGACCAGAGACCCATCCCGATGGATGACCTTTGAGTCTCGTAAGTCCGCCTTCTCCTTGATGGAAGACTGGTGCGGATTCTCGCCAAATCAAAATCAAATACGGGTCCGTGAGGACACCATGCGCCAGTCTCTCATCGATCAGCAGACACTAGGTGAACGGGGCACTGTCACTGCGGCGATGGAGATTGAGAAGAGGAACCTAAGAACCGCAGCTCTGAGTTCCATGGCCGCCTTATGTGGGGGATCTATCAGCATCACGACTGAAGGTGGTGTTAATCTGCAGTTTGACATTCGCCGCATGCTAGCCTGGATAGAAGCCATCTTCAACTCGGGAAGCGACCGAATGAACGTGATTGGAAGGAGAGCTTTGCAGAACCTGATCATCCACAACCAGGAGTATCCTTACATGTTGGAACACTGCATTGCGCGATGTTACCTTGCAGACGTCCCCAAGGTACTGGAGAGCTACTTCGCGGTTGTTACACAGGTACTTCAGGATCACATCGACTACCCCTGTCCCTTTTGGAAACTCCTTGGCCTCTGTCTTTTCACTCTTGGCAATGATCAAAGCGAAATCAGATCGAAATCCGCGACAGTATTGCGGTCCTTGGAGGCACGTCAACAGCGTAACTCGAAGGTCCAGGATTTTGACATTAGTATCTCCGACAAGACACAGGCTGTGTACAAATTGGCCCAGTTCGAGATATCCAAACGCCTTGCCAACAAACACACAGAACTAGCTTTTCACATCTTCTCTGAGTTCACTCTGTACTTCAAGGACTTGCAGCCCGCAGCCCAACGTAACGTCGTCGCTGTTGTGCTACCTTGGATCCAGTCCATTGAGCTGAACCTGGATCCAAATGGCGGTCCCACGGCCCAATCCTACGTCCTCTTAGCTAACCTGCTGGAGATTACCATCAAGTCCAGCGGCGCCCTGCATAATGAGGTCCAGGCTTTGTGGCAAGCCCTTGCCACTGGCCCCCATCCAGGGAACGTTCGATTGGTTCTTGACTTCATCATGCAGCTGTGCCTTGAGCGTCGCGAGCAGAACTTCGTCGAGTATGCCAAGCAAATCGTCGTCTTCTTGTCGACCACAAATAGCACACCGGGCATCAAGGTTGTCGAGTTTCTGCTGATGCAGATCACGCCAAAGGCCATGGTTCCAAACGAGAAGAGAGACGCCATCCCACCCCCCCCCGATATCAGCCTACTCCCTTACTGCGCAGACCTCGCCGAGGCTCTCCCAGTGGGAACCAAGCAGGCTGGTTTCTCCCTAGGACAATTATCACTCATCTTGCTGGTCGACTTGATGGTTTCTCCTGTTCATCTCATCCCAGAAAACGTCCCGCTACTTCTCCAGGTGGTCACTGTCCTGTGGGACCACTACACTCCACTTGTTCAAGAACAGGCCCGCGAGATGCTAGTGCATTTGATACATGAATTAGTCATCTCCCAGATCGATGACCAGACCCAAGATGTGGATAAAAAGTCGATTGAGGATTTGATCGACTTAGTCCGTCGACATGATCGGTCGGTTGTCTGGGGCTACGAGGATAGCAATGGCAAGGTGGATGATCACGACAACAAAGTTCCTCCAAGCATGGAGTTTCTCACCGCAGAAGTCATTGGGACCTTCGAGATGACATTCCCGGGCATCAAGGAGCAGTGGGGACGGCTGTCCTTGACCTGGGCCACTTCCTGTCCTGTCCGGCATCTTGCCTGTCGTTCGTTCCAAATCTTCAGGTGTGTTCTTACATCTGTCGATCAATTCATGCTTGGAGATATGCTAGCTCGATTGTCCAACACGATTGCCGATGAGGATCCCGAGATCCAGTCGTTTTCAATGGAGATTCTCACCACTCTGAAGACGCTGATTGTCAAGTTGGATGCCGAAAATCTACTCAACTTCCCTCAACTATTCTGGACGACTTGTGCGTGCCTCGAATCCATTAACGAACGAGAATTCCTGGAGGCTGTTGAGATGCTCAATAAGTTCCTGAGTAAAGTGGATTTCCAAGTGCCCACTGTGCGCAGACTACTAGCTGATGGCCAGCCAGCCCGCTGGGATGGTATCTTCGAAGGCGTTCAACCCTTGCTCCACAAGGGATTGAGGTCTTCTTTATGCTGGCAAACCACTCTCGATACAATGGACAAGCTGGTCCAGCTCCCTAGTGACGGCTTGATTGGCGGCGACAATCGACTTTTCTTCTCCTTACTGGCCAACTTCCCTCGCTTCTTGAACGAGCTGGAGCGAGACAGCCCTAGCGAAGACGCCTTGCGAACAGCGAGTCTTCTTATGGAGGAGGCTGATCATCAAGGATTCGCGGGTATCGCCGTTGCCTTGCATGGCTTTGTGTCTAAAACGTCCCAGAGCCGCAGCAAGGACTTCCTGGTTGAACTATGGGGTTCCTTGCGCGAGTATTTCCTCCCCCATTTGGACTTTGAGATGGTTACGTTCCTCATTGGCTTACTTACCAACTCCCTGTCCTGGGTCAAGATTCAGACGATGAGAATTCTCTGTGTGGCAATTCCCGAGGTAGACATGCGGAAACCTGAGCTCGCTGGACATGGATCAGATCTCATCTCGCCACTACTTCGTCTCTTGCAGACTGAGTTTTGCATGGAGGCTCTCGAGGTGCTGGACAATATCATGACAATGTCTGGAAACCATATGGATAAGCATCATTTGAGAATGAGCATGACACGATCAACTTCGAAGGCCATCCGCAAAGAGTATGAACGCACACAAAGTTTATTTGGCATTCCAGAGGCATCTGGTTGGGCAATTCCAATTCCTGCGAAAAAGACGGATGCCACACGTGCGAATATTCATGCCGCCTTCTACACATGCCAAGGATCAGAGGGAATGTTACCAGAAGCCACACCAACACCCGAAGTCGAATTTCACGCCGACGACTTCCCGTATGGCTATTTTGGTGCTTCAGAACGAACTGAGACGATGATGTCTGATGAAGGTCGCGGTGATGTCCATGCTGGTGACCTGGTAACAAAACTGGATAGTCTCGACGATTTCTTTGACGAACCATCGAGCCCAACTACAGATGAGGACCGTCGATCATCAAGAACCATCACAGAGTTCACTCCCGAGTCATTTGAATCTGGAGCAGAATTGTATGACGAACAGATCCTGCCGATTTTGCATGAAGCGTCAAACAACACGTCATTCCAGAACGGATTCGCCGATCGTTCGCCAGTTATTTCGAGAGAAGGTAGCTCTAACACCATGAACCCCGGTGCATTCAGCGCCGTCGGGCCTCCCGCTGCACGGCCTGGCCTTCACTCGCGGTCCATCACATCACCGTCAGCTCCAGCATCCTATCAACCACAGATAGGAGAACTCACATCGGATGACGAGTATGTGGGGGGGTTCTCCGATGCCGATGACGAGAGGCCCAACACAGGCCATACGGAAAGTGCGTTTTTCCTAGAGAGTATGATCAATCCTCCTATGCGAAGGCCGCAGTCCAGGATGCGGCGAGTTACACAGAGTAGATCACGGGATGAGCGGTCAAGAGAGAAGGCACCGCCTCAACCAACGACGAGATTGGTGAACGCCATGCTTCCACCGAACATGGCAAACACGGGGGATATGCTATAATGTCGGAGACGAAGAGATTAGTTGTATACGGCCTGGATTTGTCCATTTTCAATGTTGGTGGTATATATCTTAATTGTATGATGAGCGTGTATGTATGAAGACGCTAGATGAATGGGATAGGCATATCAGTGCATCATGAACCGTGTTCTTTGGGGCGTTTTAGGATACATTGGAAAAATCAATGGATATAATAGAGAAACTTGTTGTATTTCTTCATCCCAACACTAATTGTGGCGACGGTGTACTTGGTCGAAAGGGTTGTGCAGCCAAGTTCGGTTAATTGGTTACGCCCCGTTTATGCATACCCAAGCTGTTAGTTGTTCAATCTTTACCGCTCGCGATCCCACAACGTCGCCGCCAGACTGGTCGCGATTTCAGACAAAATAATGTGGACTTCGTTTCGCGGCTCTAGGAGGGCGATGCAACAATTAACATACTTGCCAAGGCATGTCCCGGTGAGAATTAGCGCGCGGCGAGTTCTCACTCACGGGATAAACTCAGCAACAGCCGGCAAGCTGATATATCCCGAGGCGCGAAGCAAGGAACACTGGGACCTGGCCACCTTCCTCGCCTATGTCGAACGCACTGGGCTGAATAAGAGATCGACCGTGTATCGAGGTACGCACTACGAATATACAGTCGCCGAGACTCTGTCGCAATACGGATTCTCCCTCAAGCGCGTCGGGGGCGCATCAGACCGTGGGCTAGACCTGCTGGGCACGTGGAAGCTGCCGTCCACGAGGCGCGTCATGAGGGTCTTTCTGCAGTGCAAGGCTGGGGCGCGCAGCCCGAGCCCAATGTTCGTAAGGGAGCTCAAGGGAGCGCGTGCCGAGGCACCGCCGGGATGGCGAGGCGACGCTGACGTGCTGGGCCTGCTGGTAGGCGAAAAGCCGGCGACGCGGGGTGTGCAGGAGGAGCTCCGGGCGCCGTCGCCGCTGGGGTATGTGTGTTGCTCGAAGGAGGGCGAGTTGAAGCAGTTGCTGTGGAACCAAGCAGCGCAGGACATGGGACTTGAGGGTGTGTCGGTGGCGGTCAAGTATGCAACGGAGTGTGCTACGGAGGGCGCTATGGAGGGTGCTACGGAGGGTGTAGCGGAGGGCGGTTGGTCGGAGAAGCAGCTTGTGTTGGTGAAAGGGGTCAGGACATTACCGCTACTGGAGAGGCTGAAAAGCCCCGAAGCCGAAAGGCCGTGATGGACAGGCAGGCCATGGCGATGGTGTAGACGATGACCACGACCACGACCACGACCACGTCAACCACGACAACGTCAACCACGGCAACGTCAACCACGGCAACGTCAACCACGACAGCGACAACTTGCAGGGACGCACGGCCAATGGCAAGAACGAACCCTCCTCATTTTTATCATCACCGGCGCAAGGCAGGCCTCGATATTCATCCATACTTACCCCGCGTCTGTCTTATCCTCCAGCGCAATTCTGGACAATTCTAAAATCAAGGCGTCTTACAAGGCAGGGCCCCTAATGCAAAGGAAAGGTATCATTCTGCGGGGGTCTCGACGCTTAGGATGCTGGCAGCTTACACAGCAGCTGAATAATCCGGCGACACTATGAGCCCGAGTGAGACGACCACATTTGGCTCTAACGATGTCTAAATTAAACATCTGCATGACAAAACCACAATCGGCCTAACCCGCCAGCGTCCCGCCGACATCAGACTCGCAATGGGGAATTGACCAGAGGGACCCCGACAGTTTGTCGCAGACAAGACAGCGGCGGGCGGCACCTTAGTCATCACACGCGCGCTTGTCATGTTTCCCTTCCCCCTGCCATGAGCTTAATCGTTCCTCGACCAGCCAGAAGCCGCTGTCTACGGCAAAGGGCTTAGTGCCCGCGCCGAGAGTACCCTCGCGATCCCATCGCGGGCGCTTGACGCATGCGGCAATGGACTGTTTGCCTTGCAGATCATGGGTGGGTGGGTTGTGTCGCACCCGAGATTAGCAAGCACCATGCTTGTGCTTGCAAGCAGGGCTATTCGAGGGAGTGTCTGGCCATGATGTTATGGACGCTAAGCCGGAAGGTTGATGTCGAAAAGGTTATAAGGAGAGGAATGTCGGCCGCATTCAAGGCTCAGGGAGAATCTACAGCAGCAGCAGAGAAACCATTCCATCAACACCTTGATCATCTACTCGTCTATCACATCATACAGACATTCGCCCACTGACTTCAACATGTCTGACACTAAGCCCATCACCGTCTACGTCCACGGTACGCCATCAATCTTCCCTGCACGAACAACTCACCTCTAACAAACGTCATAGCCAAGGGGCCCAACCCAAAGAAAGTCATCATCCTCCTCGAGGAACTCGGTATCCCTTACAAAGCCGTATGTCCCCTCCAGACCATTCAGTCATAGAGCCTCATCATAACCACTCCCCCCCCCGCAGATTCCTATCGCCGACCCCAAGGATGAGTCCTACACGAAGATTAACCCCAATGGCCGCCTGCCCACCATCGAGGACCCCAACACTGGCTTAACCCTCTGGGAGTCGGGTGCCATCATCGAATACCTCATCGATACTTATGACAAGGAGTACAAGCTCACATTCGCCTCCGCCCCAGAGAAGTGGTACTTGAAGCAGTACCTGCACTTCCAGATGTCTGGCCAGGTGAGATAGCAGAGTTACAAGCATTGCCATAAAGGAACCTAAGACTAACCTCACACAAAGGGCCCCTACTATGGTCAAGCCGCTTGGTTCCACTTTTTCCACCCTGAGGATGTGCCCTCCGCCAAGGAACGCTACAAGGAGCAGGTCATCCGTGTTGTTCAGGTCCTCGACAATATCCTCAAGGACAAGGAGTATCTTGTTGGCGGCAAGTGGTATGTCATATCCCCCCGCCCCATCTCTTCCGTCCACTTGCTCACACACTCATCTCCAGCACCTACGCTGATCTTTCCTTCGTTTCCTGGAACACTCTCATCCCCATAATCGGCGACACTTGGGAGAAGTATGAGGTTGAGACGAAGTACCCCAACTTCTTCGCCTGGCACCAGCGCCTGCTGGCTCGCCCCGCCGTCAAAAAGGGTCTTATCAACATTGAGGAGTAGTGAATACAGGGCATGGTGAAATTATGAGGTTATCGTTAGGCGTGATATGGCGTGGGCCGTTTTGTTACTCTTTCTACCTCCCCCGATAGGTGTAACTTCGATTTAGAAGCGTTGAATTCATATTCTGCCTCATTCTTTCCATCTCGGCTTAATCATCGGTCACCTAACCTAGTCGTCCCAAACAGAGCTCTTGGCTTTCTCAGCATCTTCCAGTGCTTTCTTTTCTGCTGCTTTCTCCTGCTCCCGTCGTTTCTTTTCCTGCTCTCGGACAGACCTCTGATATGCGCGCTGTTCCTCCGTCAGCTTAGGCGCCTTGAGACCCAGGCCAGCGACAATCATGCGCCGCGCCACGGCATCAGTCTTCTCTGGCCGTCGAGACGAGTCGACGGACACCCTAGAAGTAGAAGCATCTGACCCGGGGGTCCACGATGAACCAACCGGGGAGAGAGGGGTTGGTGGGGGAGCCGTGGGCTGCCTGGGTGTGGAAGCGGCGTCATCCTTGTCATCTGCCTTGGACTCAGGCTCGGGCTCGGGCTCGGAGTCGGAGAGGTCTTCATCCTCCCATGAGTCGGCAACGACCTTCTTGGATTTCTTCTTTGTGGGCTTTGCGGTGTTAATTGAGAGTTTCGTGAGGGAGGATGAAACATCATCGTCATGCGGGGTCGGCGGCATGGTGATGGATGTCCGTGTCGCTTTTCTGATAGTGTGAATGTTTCGGAGGTTGGAAAGTCAAAGTGGATCCCAAACGAATAAGTATTGAATTGATGCTAGAAGATGATGAGACGTTGAGAGGATATATCGCGTCAAGAGCTTCCAAACGGGTGGTGGAGGTTGTCGCTGTCCGATTGGTTCTGGCTAATGATGCGGAGTTCTTCTTACATGGTGGTGTAGGGTAGTACCCGCGACATGTGGAACTTACAGTGGAAGAGACGCCTGAAGCATGGGTCATGACTCACAACGTCCTGGTTTAGCTGTGCGCGGGCAGAATGTTCTAGATACTTAATTACGCGAGTAGTGTGGATTGGTAAAATGAGCAAAGACTTAATTACCCTCCAATTTAATCGGCTTCTAACGGTATTGTCCTTCCGCTGTTCCGGCAGCCCTGCAATTCTCCAGGCACGAGAGTACGTGTACTCCCAAGGTGGGTACTGACCGAGGTAACCTCAACAATGATATTAGAAATATTACCACAGCTCTACAGTATGAGCAAAAACTGGTCAGTTATAAAGACTATAGTTGTAGAGAGAAAGTGTTAGGAAACTATTGATAATTACACGTAGCGTCCAACAATGTGCATCTTGTCATGATCTGCCTCGATCGTCGCCAGATGCATCTCCAAGGTGGCACGCAAGCCCCGGTACACGGATATCACAATCTGATAACCAGCGCAAACAATGCCGGGATTGGCCGGCTGCGTTGCCGATATTCTGCCGATGGAAGCTCATGGTGTCCGAAATTTATGATGTCGACGGTTTAGTCCGACGTCGCCATAAGACATTATTAAGTCGCCTCCACCACCGGCGATGCGCACAATTGCGTCCAACACCACCCTTCTCGACCGACCCCGATAATAGACACTTTCCTCCCCTCCCCTCCGCATATCCCTTCGTTTCTCATCTAATTGCCCGTCTTTATTTCCGAGTTGCCCAGCGCGGGGGGCTGCCATTACTGCCGTCTCCATCCCGTCCCAACTAGAGCTTCCCGACAGCTCCCGCTGACCATGATCCCTCGTTCACGCCTCTCCGGGCGCCTCATCCTCGAGCGTTCCGCCGCCCATGCATCCCGAGCCCCTTCCCAAGCCATCGCACGAAGATGGGCCTCGTCCCCATCCTACCGGAATCCTCATATCTGCGGTCGCCGACTACCGGCCCTTCAGCCGCGGCTAATCAGCGCGGCCTTTTCTACATCTGCTAGGTTGACCAAGAAGGAGGACAAGGACCAAAGCTTCTTCGACTCAGCGATAGAACCCCCAACAGAACCCCTCTCCGACGAGGAGGCCAAGGCGAATCTCGAAAACCAGCGGAAAGAGGCCGAGGACAAGCTCACGGCCGATGCGAAGAACAGTGGCTCCGACTCGTCGGCCTCCGCCAAGAACGATGGTGGCAGCCAATCGCCGGATAACAAGGCAGGCAGCGCCGCAGGAGGTGCCGCAGGATCCGGTTCTGGCAACGATGGCTCTGGAGGTGAGAGTGGTAAGCGTGGACGAAAGTCCGCCGAGAAGGCCCTCCAGAAGCCCGTAGTCCCGGAGGTATACCCCCAGGTCCTAGCGATCCCCATTGCCCGACGACCACTCTTCCCCGGCTTCTACAAGGCCATCACCATCAAGGACCCCGACGTTGCAACCGCCATTACGGAATCGATCAAGCGGGGTCAGCCATACGTCGGCGCCTTCTTGTTCAAGGACGAGAACGAGGACGAAGATGTCATCCGCAACCCGGACGACGTGTATGATGTCGGTGTGTTTGCTCAAATTACAAGTGCCTTCCCTATCCACGGACAGGAGGGTGCCCTGACCGCTATTCTTTACCCCCACCGCCGTATTCGACTATCCAGCCTGTTGCCTCCCGGTGGCCCCGATGCCAAGAAGTCCGATGCCAAGACCGATCCGGCCCCTGAACCTATTCCCCAGAAGGCCGTGGAGGAGGAAACCACACAGGAGAAGAAGGGCGATGTCGTGGCCAGCTTTGAGGAGAGCGCCGTGGAGAAGAAGCCTGATCAGACGACTGAGAAGTACGAGCCTACCTCGTTCCTAAAGAAATACCCTGTCAGCTTGGTCAATGTGGAAAACCTCGCCGACGAGCCTTACGACCCCAAGAGCCCCGTTATCAGAGCCGTCACCAATGAGATCGTTAACGTCTTCAAGGAGGTTGCCACTATGAACAACCTCTTCCGGGACCAGATTTCTACCTTCTCCATGAGCCAGTCCACCGGCAACGTGACTTCAGAGCCCGCTAAGCTTGCCGACTTCGCCGCAGCTGTGTCATCCGGTGAGCAAAAGGAACTCCAGGAGGTGCTTGGATGCCTCAACGTGGAGGAGAGAATGCAGAAGGCCCTCGTGGTGCTCAAGAAGGAGCTCATGAACGCCCAGTTGCAATCCAAGATCAGCAAGGATGTGGAAAGCAAGATTAGCAAGAGGCAGCGAGAGTACTGGCTTATGGAGCAGATGAAGGGTATCCGCCGAGAGTTGGGTCTCGAGTCGGACGGCAAGGACAAGCTCGTTGAGAAGTTCAAGGAGAAGGCAAACAACCTCGCCATGCCGGATGCGGTCCGCAAGGTGTTTGATGAGGAGCTTAACAAGCTCGCCCATCTCGAGACGGCCGCTTCAGAGTTCAATGTGACGAGGAACTACTTGGACTGGCTCACCCAGATCCCCTGGGGCCGCAGGAGCCCTGAGAACTTTGGTATCCCCAATGCCATCAAGGTCCTTGATCAGGACCACCACGGACTGAAAGACGTCAAGGACCGCATCCTCGAGTTCATTGCGGTGGGAAAACTGCGAGGCACCGTCGAGGGCAAGATCCTCTGCTTCGTCGGACCTCCTGGTGTCGGCAAGACCAGTATTGGAAAGTCAATTGCCCGCGCTCTCAACCGAGAGTACTACCGATTTAGTGTCGGTGGCTTGACGGATGTGGCTGAGATCAAGGGTCACCGAAGGACCTACGTTGGAGCCCTGCCCGGTCGTATTATCCAAGCTCTGAAGAAGTGCCAGACTGAGAACCCCCTCATCCTGATTGACGAGATTGACAAGATTGGCCGCGGATACCAGGGCGACCCCTCGTCCGCCCTCCTTGAGCTGCTCGACCCTGAGCAGAATAACTCTTTCCTAGACCACTATATGGATGTCCCCGTCGATTTGTCAAAGGTTCTATTTGTTTGCACAGCAAACATGACAGATACCATCCCTCGACCCCTGCTGGACAGAATGGAGCTCATCACCCTTTCCGGCTACGTCTCGGATGAGAAGATGGCCATCGCCGAGCGATACCTCGCGCCTGCAGCCAAAGAGGCTGCGGGTCTCAAGGATGCCGACGTCAAGCTCAGCGAGGAGGCCATTGAGGAGTTGATCAAGTCGTACTGCCGAGAATCGGGTGTCCGAAACCTCAAGAAGCAGATCGAGAAGGTCTACCGAAAATCGGCCCTCAAGATCGTCCAGGAGCTGGGCGAGGATGTCCTCCCTGAAGAGGATGCTCTGACCGACGAGGGTAAGGCTGCCTTGGAGGAGGCGGAGAAGAAGACTGAGGATGCCACCAAAGGCAAGGAGTCGAACCCAGATGCGTCGGCCGAGTCGAATGAGGTTAAGGCTACGGAAAAGCCCCGCAAGGCGCTTCGGGTCCCTGACTCTGTCCACGTCGTAATTGGCAAGGACAACCTCACTGACTACGTTGGCCCCCCGGTATTCACATCGGACCGCCTCTACGAGGTGAGCCCACCGGGTGTTTCGATGGGCCTGGCGTGGACCCAGATGGGTGGCGCCGCCATGTACATCGAGTCCATCCTGCAGGCGCCCCTGCGGCCCTCTACCCGGCCAAGCCTCGAGATCACCGGTAACCTTAAGACGGTGATGAAAGAGTCGACGACCATTGCCTACTCCTTTGCCAAGTCCTTCATGGTCAAGCAGTTCCCGGACAACCACTTCTTCAACAAGGCGAAGATGCATCTTCACGTGCCTGATGGTGCCGTTCCTAAGGACGGTCCCTCGGCAGGTATCACAATGACCACCTCCATGCTCTCCCTCGCCCTAGACTCCCCTGTCAACCCGACTGTCGCCATGACCGGCGAGATCACCTTGACAGGCAAGGTCCTCCGCATCGGCGGGCTCCGGGAGAAGACTGTCGCCGCTCGACGCGCGGGCTGCAAGACGGTCATCTTCCCCAAGGACAACATGTCTGACTGGCTGGAGCTGCCCCAGGTATGCTCTCATCCCGCACGGGGGTTATTCCCTCCCCCACACATCCCCTGCGCTCTCTTTCCTGTCAAGGTACATGACTAACAAATACGCGATAGAACATCAAGGAGGGCATCGAGGGCCACCCTGTGGCCTGGTACTCTGAAGTCTTTGACCTTATCTTCCCTAACGTCGACCGCGACCAGGCCAACAAGTGCAAGATCTGCGAGTGGAAGTCTCAGCAGAAGAAGAGCGACACCGAAGCCGCCGAGGAGGACGACTAGACGCGCATGAGAGGATTTACTACGGCTCGCCCGCGCTTGCGACATGCTTACTGATACCCACCAACTAGGAGGTGGCTGCCGTACGGCCAGTAAGCATCCAGCTCCGCGGAGAATGAGAGCGAGAGCGAGAGGAACAAACTTGCAGGGCATTTTGGGGGGCGTTTGGGCACCGGGCAAGAAACCTAGATGGAAACGATCATAAAGACTCCTACTCTGTTATACCAACAACATGTGGATCCTTGTACTTTTAGAAGCACGCCCAGTAGCAGCATCAGTGGTTATTTGGGGAGGTGGAGGAGCAGCATCAGATGTGAGTATGTTGATAACACCTCCGTGTATAATTGTACATTTTGGACAAGCGACATCATTACCTACGTACCGGATTGATGTATTTGATTGATGCCATAATACCATGGCTGTGAGAATTCCAAGATCCATTGATATGGACCTCATTGGCGTTGGGTATCGGTCGTTTCGGACTAGACTGACACACTATTGAGCTGGCGATGACAATGGCGGTATTGAGTTGGTGCTCCAGATAAGAGAAGTGAGCTGGCTCGTGCTATTCTGAGGCTGGTGATCGGGCCGCTAGCCGGAGATGCAACGACTGTGTACAGTAGGCTGGTCTAGGCAAGGTGATCTAGAGGGCCATGTGGCTATGTCGTGGTCCAATCGATGGGAAGAGAGTGAAGAGGCAATTTTTTTCTAAAACGTTAAGACCTAACGACTTGAAGCTAATTGCGCCAGGATCCTGGTCCTGGTTCCATGGATAGTTTCGGTCGATCCGGGCTGCGGGATCGGTGGAGTCGAGGGCGGGACGGGCCTAGTGAGTAGGATTGGGCTGATTAAGACCCTATCCGGGGGGATGTGTGTGTGTGTGTGTGTGTGCCCATTGAGTCTATTGGATCTATCGCGTACGGGAACTTTCTGGCATCCCATGGTACTTAATCTCTAGGTATTGTTCAAGAGTCAGCCAGAGATGGTGGTCCGAAGCAAGCGGCTCAATCAAAGCCCCGCTAGGATGTGACAATGGATGGGAAGCGAGAAAACCGACCGACCCAATGGATGGCGAGCCGAGCCCATTAGCATCGTAACGTGAGCGAGAAGTGGGATGCAGTTCCATTGCTTGCATGGCGAGCTGACAGCCTGTCACGGCACCGGACAGCCTCACTGGACCAGAACAAGCAATTGGGATGCTGCACTCATGCCTGACCCCACACGTTTCTGTGTCCGGTCTTGGGCATGGGGACAAGATTGACGGATTGGACCCTAGGATTGGGTCGACGGAAGGGTTCGTGCAAAGTGTCCGGTGTTGTGCGACGCCACGGGCTTCGAATGAGGGAGAATAGAAGGCTACATGTGTGTCCGAAATGATGCAGTGCATTTGAAGTGAACTTTCCAGATCCAGAGATGTGCTTTTCGTGGCGTATTGAAGTCTTGGGTGCAAAGAACTTTGGGTTGGTTGGATTCGATGCCATGGGTTGGGGCCTAAAGACTCGAAACGCTCGCCTTTATGGACTCGCATAACGACGGAATAGACCGAACCCTAGCATTTGCACAAACCGCAGAGATACGCTGGAGCGAGAAGAAGACTCTAGCACCCCTCTAACTCGGCTCTTAATCCATCGGACCCTGAGACAAACCAGGGTAAGAGCCGAGATGCAAGATGGGATGGGGTGTCCATGACAGTGTGGACGACCATGTCAACTCACTGACGCAGAGTGCCTAGCCCTTAGCTGCGGTTCCCCGGGCCCTCTGAGACAGTCAAATGCAGAGCAGATGTGCGTGAGAGAGTATAAACTGCGTCATTGCCTTGGCGTCTATTCCAGGTCGGCGAATATCTAGGGCAGGCGGTCGGTCAGCAGCATGTCGGCTGATGCACATGATGACGATGATTAGACCGCAGCGAGCGGCTGGATACGACATGCTCAGCCTGCGGATCTAGTAGGTCAGGAGAACGCTTCATCGTTGTCCATCGGTTTAGGCCGCCTCATCATGAGCCATGGTATGGCTGCTGGGCCCGGTCCTAAGCTAGCAAAGAGCCATGCGGCCTGGGGTTGTTGGGTTAGGCGGTGACGGCCGCATGCCAGATGCCCAACTCAAGGGCGCTGTCGGTTGCGTGTGCGGTTGGCAGTGCGAAGACGATCAGATCGCCTTGTGGCTCGAGCCCTGGAGGTCAGCAGTCCAGGGCAGGGTTTGTCGCAAGTACCAGGCCACGCTCAGACAAAAACTACGTACGTGGGTTATGTCCGTGGGCTGGGTGGTAAGGTTGACCAGGACCAGGTCCCTTGCGACACCGACACAGTGGTTTGTCAGGTCCTCCACTTGTCGAGTTTGGGCAATGCTGGATCTGGACATGCTGGATGGTGGTGATGATGGTGAGTTCGGAATGATGCCGTTTCGATCATGACGAAACAGCCGGAGGCGAAACAGCAATAACTGCCCGCAGTGACGCCCTTTGTGCCTTGGGGAGGAACCTTCCTACCTGAGGTATCCATGGATGGAGACAAGCAGTGAAGAATCTCAGGCTGTACCTGCCTTGAGTAACTCGAGAATAAGGCAACTCTCGTCTGGATGAAAGCTGTCACCACCTCCATTGCCGTGTTTTCTTCGCTCCTCCCCATGATTTCCTCCGTCTCTTTGTCTCCTCGGCCTGCTCGCTATTTTCTCTGGCACTGCCTTCCCAGGTCAGCGTGCGTGTGCCTCTCGACCCTCCCTCCCAGCACTCGGCCGTCTGAGTTGGCGTTTCCTCCTCCTTGATCCCGCCAAGCACCCTGGTCTCCTGAATATCCGTCCGCGGCCTCAGTGCCCGACCTGCTCCCTGCCTGATGCATCATGGCCCCCCCCCCTGACCCCTTTGGACTCATCCATCTGTGCCGGTACCGTCCAACTCGCCTTAGCGCGGATGGAATGGGACGAGACCAGGGACTCCAGAGGGGCCAGCTCATCGATGGATCCCCACCAGCCAGCGTCACCGTCTCTCGACGAGTGCTGCAGGCGCAGGCGACAAACGACAGACGATGGACGACGGGCGACGGGCGACAGGGCGACAGGGCGACAGGGCGACAGGGCGACAGGGCGACAGGGCGGCAGGGCTTCTGGACGGCCGTGGATGGATTCGCCTTGAGCCCGAAGCCAGTCAGAGGTACGAGGTAGTATCCCCCGGCCGTCAGTGAGGTTGGGTGGCCACAGCCCTGCGTGGACGTTGGATAGTGGTGGCTTTGCTGGCCAGTCAGCGAGGTGGGCGACCCTCTGGCCCTGAGGCCCCCTGGCAAAGCACTGGACGTCTGGAACCCAGCCTCCGCCGTCCCCGGGGTAGGGCAGGGCGCCCCAGGCTTCGCGGGCTTCTAGGCGTCCAAAAAGCGTCCGCGGACGGGTGTGGCCCGGTTGTTTCTAGGCTTCTGCTCCAGAAACGGTTCTACGGAGGCTTCTGGTGCAGCTAGGTCTAGGAGACGACTTCAGTTTCTGGGTTAAAAGGGTGTGGAAGAACTGGGCCCTCCCGAGTGCCTCGAAGATAACGCGCTGGCTCGAGGATGATTTTGACGGCTACATGAACAGCTTAGAAGTGGAACAGCCGGTTCCGCCAGAGCAAGTTGAGTGTATTCGCCAGAATGTTTGTCAAAGGGAACGAAATCCGGAGTACATAAACCAAGAGCCGAAGGATAAGCCGACTGAGAATCCTACCACTGTTGATATGAGGGGAGAAATCAAGGCCCGTGCCGAGTCCATCTTGAAGATCGTCTCGCCAAGTGAATCCATCTCCGGGTTCAACCTAGAGGGGATTCTCTCTAGGGCAGCAGAAGTCGCAGAAGCCGGAGCTCTTGGTCAAGAGGCTCTTGGAGAGAAAGGCGAGCCCAGGGGGTCTTTTCAACAGACCAGCCGAGGTAGGGAAACTAGCATCTTCCACGACATTCTTGTCGAGAGCCAAAAGAAGGCCCGAACACTCCAGTATCAGGAATTAAGCGAGGAGGAACTCGACAACTTTGCTGGTCTGGATTGCCATCACAAAGTTGGACAAGGCGTCTTAGATGCCTTCCCACGAGTAGTGGGTCCTCAGTTGGAGGTGAGTGTCACAGAGAAGGACTGGGAACGGTTTCTTAGTGGCCAATGACACGGTCGGACTTAAGATAGTTGATTTATATACCATCATATGAGGATAAATACTTAGGACAAGTAATCAAGAATTAAAGACTCGCTGTCCTGCCTCTATTCCGTAATCTGACTCTTTTTCTATGCAACCCTCTGTACAGCGATTCGTAGTGGTGACAACCAGGTTTGTAGGGACCTGAATTCCAACATGTATCCCACTTTATAAGAAAAGGTTCTTGATTTTTTATTGTGTGTTTTCTTTGCCCTGCACCCCTGATTCCAGGTTTTGTTGAGCGGGGGGAGATGGCGAGTCTTTCCGTGGACTCCAACCTCCTTTCCATCCAACCCAGCCTGTCTCCCTGGGTCCTCTTGCCAGGGCGAAGATCATTGATGCAGCAACAAATCCAACTAGACGATGTTAGTGAAGCTGAAGAGAGAATAATGCCGATCGTTTCCACGTACTGCTGCATCCTGCGCTATGCCTCCAACCTCCCTGGGCATAGAGCCTGTTTCCCACTGCCGTACCCGTTAATTGGCCCAGGAAAGCGCAGGCCATGTACGCAGTGTTGACTCGATTCCTCGCCTTGGGATTGATGTTAAAGATGGCAGCTCGGTTTGCAACCTGAGCTGTTTGCACACCAATGTCAATTCCGATGGCCTGGACGATGGGTCCTGCTATTGTGAAGGTGCTGGTAAACGTCCCGATAATTATACCAGTGAAAGCTATCCCTTGGCCAGTCAATGTCGACCACAGCGGCACGAAGCGATCGATAACTCTTCCAATGAAGGGGATCATAACAATGGTGGCAACAGCGGTGAATGAGAACAATCCAATCTGCAGAGATGAGTACTCAAAGGGCGTGGAGGCGAGAAGAAAGGTCAAAGTTGTCCAGAAGGAGGTAAAGACGCAGGAGAGACAAAAGGCGATAAGGCAGGCCTGAATAAGCACCGGTTCCGTGAACATCATATACGGGATGGACCCGAGTGCTCTGAAATAGTTGAGGCCGTCGGGATTCGTCGAAGGGTAGTCGGGCATGAAGCTGAAGAGGGTCAAGGCAAGCAGGTACTGAGCGCCGCAGGCGAACCAATAGATATTTCTCCAGCTTGTGAAGTTGGCAACCACACCGGAAAGAACCCTGGCGACTAACATGCCAAGAATCAAGCCGGATACAACAATTGACAATAAGGATGACTTGCGGTGGGGGGGGGAGAAGTCTCCGACCAAGGGAATCATCAGCTGTGGAGTTACTGTGGTGACTCCGCAGATGAAGGAGAGAGCACGAAAGACGGTGAAACTATCCGTGGTACAGAGACCGATCCACTAAACTCGACTGTTAGATACCAACCCCAGATATTAAGCACTGCAGGGAGAAGGCCAACCGACCAATGTAGCTGTGACGAGGATGAGAGAAATGATAAAGGGCCGTCTTTCCAGAATGTCGCCCAGAGGCAGGACGAAGACGAGTCCCGCAGCGTAACCGGCCTGCATCAACGTTGCGACTTGAGAAGACTTTTCGTACGAGACGTCAAAGGTGGAAGCCACTTTATTAAGAATTGGCTGGTTATAGTAGAGATTGGCAACGGTGAATGTTGAAGCCTAGAGAGCGGTTGATCATTCAGTGTTGGGTCCAGGCAAAGAAGAGACATGGGGGTGAAACCAACCATGGCATAGAGAACGCACTGGGCCATTGTGAGGGCCGGCGGAGAGTTGTCATCCCATCGACAATTTTTGGGTGTCAGCACCCTACGAATCCAACTGGATTCGTACTTGGAGGGGACTGGCGGAGGACTACAATCGGCCTCATCGCCAGAGGTGGGTGAGTTGTCCGAGTTGGGGGTCAGGGTATCCTGCTCTATGGAATCTTGGCTATGTGACGGTGCCTTGAAGCCTTCGGTCTTGGCGACTTCAGCATCGAAGTCTGACGACTTTTCGGGATTGGAAGCGGAAGACGTCATGGTTTGGGACCTTGGGCCGAGGTCGGTTGGAGATACGGGGTAGAGGAATCAACCACCCGGCAACGATACATTGGCTGCGATGATTAATGGAACCGATGGGCAGTTATAAGCAACCGAAAGGCGATAGCAGCAATCGTCAATAATATGAGATGACGCGGTCGGTGAGAAGAGTCTTCATTCACGTGCAAACTACCTAGAAAGCAAGTCTCCATTTCGGGGGTGAATTTTTTGGATTAGCAAGCAGAGGATCGGAATTGCATCACCGATTCCGATACCCCGGGGTGCGGAGCCGGGGATACTGGAGATTAGATGATGTCTAGTATCATTGGTGGACCAGGTGGACGCTACATAGAAAGCTGCAAATAAGCGGCTCCATCCTATCGCTGAGCGTGGTCGAGGTGGAGGAGTTGGCCGGATATGCCCCGGAGATGGCCGGGATGTCGGCGGGACATGATCGACGGACACGAACGGGGACATAGCGTCGCGGGTGAGGACTCGAGGAGGGTGAGGCCGGGGATAATAGTGTCCAATGAGGCGATGGTTTGTCGGTGAGTGTTGTGGAGGAGAGAGATGTTGCGTGGCCAAACAGAGATGCAGGAGTTGGCTGACGAGAGACGGCAGCCCGTGCTGTGCATCGGCATCACACGTTTCTGCAAGCCGTCTGTGAGCTCTCTGTAAGCCCTCTGTAAGAACCTTAATGAGTTAATGGATAACTTACTGTTGTTTCGTCAATGTGCATGAGATGGGTGCATGGGATGCATGAAATGGATGTATGGCTGTCTATTGAATGGATGGCAAGCTGTCATAATCGGTGACACTGCTGCTGTCTGTCCCCGAATGTAGCCATCGGGCACCGAACAGAATCCCGGGTTGGTGGACTCGCTCCCCCGCAGCCCACAGCCAAGCCGCTCCCGCGTCGGTAGTGCGCAATGGCGGCATGGAGTCGTAACTATCTCAAGGGCCATCTCATAATGTGCAGGCGTGTTGGTGGGCGGATGCGACGTCGATGCGTTGTGTCCCAGGATACGGCGTACTTGCGGCAAGTTACTACGTTTAGTAGGTACCTACCTAGGTAGGTAGGTGGGTAATAGTCAGCCGGTCTTCAATTGCCCTGCAGTTATCAAGTTGATTTGTATTGAGCTGAAATTCCACCTTTTCCATGTTAATCAATCACCTGCTGTTATCAAGGAATGTGGTCCACCAGCATAGCATGTTCAGCAGGCATTATTAACCTTATAATAACACAGCCACTAGAGGAGGGGGACGCAGATCCAGCCCTACGGGGTGCTGGACGCATAATCGATAACCCGCACGAGGAACGGCAAGCTTCAAGTCCAGTCAATCAAGCAACTATCTACCGTGTAAGTCGTGAGAAACATGCCGTGTCCAGAGGGCGACGGGGCTGATCCAGACCCTCATGACCATGTCTCTAATGTCTCCAATGCCAAAGACTCAAGGCAGCCAGCCAAGGCGTTTTCCCCCCCTTCGATAAGTGGTTCTATCCTCGAATTAGAACCCTTGGGCCTCGCGCCACTAACGGCAACCACTGCGCGCAATTCGATAACGTCCTAATGTGTAACCGTGGCGCCCGACCAACCAAACTCCACGCTCCCGACGCGTCTGGCCGAATCACCTCGCATCGCTTCCTCCGCCAAGATCGTCCGAAGCCCTCAAGATGCTAGCACCGAGCAGGGTCACGCCCTGCGCCTCCGCCTCAGCCTCCCTGAGCTGAACCAAGCCCTGGCCCGCTGGTCCACCAGCGTGCCACTAAGACAAGGATCGGCTCCTCGAAGCGTGTTAGTGGTGGCCCTGGTGGGGGGACGAGATTCGATGCCGCCTGCAATCAATAGCGTGTGACACTGGAGGGGATCAACCGCCCCGGCCTTGGACCCCGGTTTCACACTGGTTTCTTTTTATATTCGTATTTTCCCTCCTGCAATACGAGCCGTCCTTGTGCTCGTCCTTCCTCTGTTTGCCCTTTGAAGCTGCCACTCGAGTGTCTTATCGATCGATATCCAACACTCGTCGTGTCGACGACTTCGTCACCATGGCCCAACCCGTTCCACCCCAGCAGCAGCAGCTGCTGCCACATCAACATCAACATCAACATCAACAGCTGCCGCAACATCAACAATTTCAGCAGCAATTTCAGGGAAAACCAATGCCTCCCCATGTGTCCTCGAAGGGAATGTGGTCAACCAAGCTGATCTTCCGCATCATTTCCATCGTCTGCTGTCTCGTCATCATTGGCATCTCGGCTTCCGTCGTCGTGAGCGGGCCCTACTACACCGCCATCATCGTACTTGGCCCTCCCGTACGTCGTCCACCCTCCCATTCCCTACTCGTTCCTCCCATTTTCTACTCGTTCCTCCAGATCCCTAACACCACATAGGCCGGCATCGCCTTCATCTGGAACGTCTCCGAGGGCATCTGCCTCTGCGTGCGCCGAGGCCATCGCGGTATCCACCCCGGAGCCGTTGTTGGCGTCGATCTGGTTCTGTGGCTCGGATATCTCGTCGCCGTTGTTCTCTTCGCCATCATGACCGGCGTTGCCGATGGGTACTACGGTTACTACGAGTACTACGGTGGCTTGACAAACCAGCGGGCCATCTTCGCCTTTGGTATCCTAGAAATGTGAGTAGTGACATATTTATCTCTATCTCGAACTCGCCAATGCCGCTAACACTCTACTTCTCCTTATTAGTATCATCCACCTGACCTTGTTCATCATCGGATGCTACGAAACCAGTGTCCGCAACCGAAACCCAGCTACCCAAGTTATTTACCTCCAGGCCGGCCCCAACGGGACTGTCATGTACCCTCCCAACTTCCCCATGACTCAGGCCTATCAGCCCGTCTATGCCCAGGCTCAGCTACCGGTGCAACAATACCAATACGCTCCCATCAATCAGCCCAAGATGTCTGAGTTGCAAACAACAATACCTCCCCCGGTTTCACCCACCTACATCCAACCCGTTGGGCGTTGATGAATTGTTATGGTTCTCATACCCGTATATATCTACATAAGAAAGGAGAAACAAAAATAATAATGATAATGCTGGTTCAAATGATGGTCGTGTCTGGTCATATTTGCTCTTCGAGTGACCGTCGTTGCGCGATATTGACCCTTGGTATGTGAATAAAGTATCATATTTCTGTGTTTTACACAATTGACGTAACAAATACAATAATAACGGGCTAGAATTGTGTATGAATGATGAAAAAATAACTCTATCAACATGCATCTCTTCTAAAAAATCTTCAAAGCACCTATTCTAAACGAGAATCTCACTTGAGGTTTCGCTTGGGGTCTCACTTGAGGTTTTTCCCCACCAACCTTGACATTCTTCTTCTTCTTCTTCACCTCCTCCTCCTCAAGGTCAAGGGAAGTCTCCAATATGCGCTGGCCATCGTTCCACGGGTTGACTCCATCCTCAGCCACCAAGCACTTGCGGCAGAGCAGTTTGGCCTCAGAAGCCATGTACAGCTGCTGCACTCCTCGCTTGCATTCACCCAGTCCCCCTCGCGCTTCCGCCTCGTCACATATTAGCAACTTACCGGCAGGTTCCATCTGTATGCCGCATGCAGTCTTCATGCAGGCTTGTCTGGCGTCGACCCGGATACACATGGTTTCTGTCTGATCAATGCGATGTCCTGCACAGCTGCTTTTGGCACGATTTTGGTTCTGGCTCAGTCTTGACAAAGACAAGTGGTTGGGTAGCCGACATCAAGTGTGTATCATGTCCGTCGTCCTAGCTTCACTTATAGTTTATCCATGTGTAAGTCTGTGTTAGAACAGCAGTATGTGTACGGTACATATAGGGTACATCTCCCTGCAAACACGATGTGAACTGAAAACACCAATGCCATCGCCATTATCCCCAGCTCGCTCACTTGTTCAGAAATCAAACACTACCAAGCCCATGCAACACTAGCTGGGTGTTCAGCCCTGACACTAATGTGCTCAGTTGTTCCGACCTTTGCTTTGTCCGTTCTAAACAGAGCCACCCACAATTTGAAGAAAACAAGAGCGCAGCAAATCGAATGCAATTGTCTTAACTAAGTTGAGCAGGCAGGCTTCACACCTTAACCCAATCATAATTTCTTTGTTCGTAGACAGAATAGACAACAACGGCCACCAACAGATTATGTGGTACTTTGAAGTGGTCTTGTCCCTGGCCTGGCGTTAATTGGCTCGAAGAAAACGGAGGCGGAGGCGATTAATATTCAATGCATCCGGACAGCAGGCAAAACAGAAGCCAAATAATAGCAGTCACCATCGCTCGAGTACTGTAATTGAGAAGACGAGGACACTAACAAGCACAGTCCAAGTTCTAGAGTCCACTGTAACGTATCAGTCATTAACTAAGAAAGCCATCCCCACATGGGCATGGCATGAGCACAATGTAACGCAAAGGGTGGATCGGTCTTTATATTCACAGGGGTCGTTGAGGACAACATATTCTAAAGTAGAACTACGCAAAAGCTTGCTTCCTCGAGGCGCAAAACAATAGCATCAGAGGCCCAAGGGAGCCACCTAGCATGCCGTTCTATTTTCATCACAACATTTTAGTACGGTGGCTGTCTATCGATCAAGCGTCCATGCGCGATCCGTCCCGTTTACTTCTTCTTTCCCTTTCTCTTGTTGGCCTTGCCTTGCTGGGCACCCGAGGCCTTGGCCCTGTTCAGCGAGTCGGTGCTCTTGTCGAGGATCTCAAAGTCCTCACCTGCGGAATCGCTGCTCGGGGTGTGCTGGGGCACGTCCGACTCATCGTCGTCGAAGGGGACCTCGATCTCAAGGTTGGCAGGCTTCTTGGGGATCAGGCGGCCGGCAGTCAAGTTGAAGAGCCAAATAGGAGCGCGAACGACGGCGGTGTCAGTGAAGGCGGGCTTGGCAATCTCATTGGGCTGTGTCGTGTTAGCATTATATCCCATACAATGGAGACCGGTGAGTCGAGACTTACATCAAGGAGAAACTCGTTGACGTTTCCTTCTTCATCCTCCTCCTCAAGGTACACATCTCCCAGGGAGTCAACAACGAGGATTTTGCCATTCTCAGCGACAACCCTCTTTCGCGCTCCAGAGGGCGCAGTGGGGGCAGCCGGAGCTTCCTTCGCGGAGGTCTGGGCCTTGCGGGCCTTCTTTCCAGCGGGTTTGGCACCCTCGCGCTTGGTCTCCTTCTCCTGCATTCTCCTCTGTCGTCGGTTCATAGGCTGAGGCGGGCCGTCCTCTTCATCAGAAGCCGGCGCAGGAGGGGGAGCGGGCGCAGTCTCGGGGGTAGGCATGCTGAGACCTCCGCCCCAGGCAGTGTCCCTGGCAAACTTGATGTAGCGCTGAATGAACTCCTGCTGGCGTCTCCAGCCCATGTACATGATCAGGTAGTGGACACCTCCGCCAAGGACGAAGAACAGGCCGGTGATGACCGTTCCTAGACCAGGGCGGTATCGGCTGTAGTAGTAGTCGGTGCCCTTCCAGCGGGGGAAGCCATTCTTCAGGAAGTGGTCGTAGCGGTCGCGCTCAGGGCCGCGGAGGATGTTGACGATGAGGGAGAGGCGGGCCTGGGCCTCGCTGGCCTTCTTGACAGCAGTCTTGATCTGGGCAGGAGTGGGAGGCTTGATGTTGATGCCCGACTTCTTGTCGGCGGCGCGTTCGTTCTTGAGCTTCTGCTTGACCTTGTCGGGGTGGAGGGAGCGGGTCATCTTGCGGTACGCCTTGGTGATGTCGTCCTGGGTGGCAGAGGCACCAACGCCGATGATGTCGTAGAAGGTGACGGTAGGGTCCTCCTGGTACGCCATGATCTCATCGCGAATGCGGAAAATCTCACGATCTAGACACAGATTCAAAGTCAGCACGTGGCCAGGGAACGAGGATGCGCCATCCCGGTGGTGGCTTTGACGAACCTTCCTTGCTCCATGCTGCAGTCAGGGGGCTCAGCACGGCCAGAAGGCCAACGGAAAGGTACGAGATCTTCATCTTTGCATGATATGTCGAGCGGCGCTGACAGATAGTTCTCGAAGAAGGCGCTGGTACTCGACGGCAGCGACAAGGAGCACCGAGTCAGAAGGCAAGCTGTAGTATACAAGCTATGCCAGGGACTTCAAGTGCAGAGCAATGGACCAATGCGAAAGGACCAATGCAATGCGAGAAAGGAAGAGGAGCAAGAAAAGTCGATCCGCGCCGGGCAGGGTTGGGGAAAAAAAGGACTTGCGACGTGAATGTCGTGGCCACTTGAGGACCCCTTGCGTTCCAAATAAGCCTTTGACAGGGGTACCGCGTATCCAATGTAAAGAAGACAACGTGGGGCTTGGCTCGCCGAGGTGGGGAGCTACCCTGGAGCTGGCCCAGCCAACCAAAACCAACCAAAGCCAGCCAACCACACCGGTTTGGGCCACTGAACCACTGAACTACTGAACCACCGGACAACACAACACCAAATAATCGAACAAGTGACGGTGGAGCTACAGCGACAGCACCAAACGTAGGCTTCTTTTCATACCCTGTTGTAGACGTGGGTGGGGTATCAACGCATTGGTATTGGCTGTCTCCCAGGTCTCATTCAAATCACAGGGTGGGCGCAGCTACGACAACCCGCATCTTCGTGACGCGCACGCAAACACAACGAAAGAAACCGTTCCAGGCGTATCTGTCGGATACAGGCAGGAGTTGGGCGTTCTCATAACAGGTCCCGTTGGTTCTTGTTTGGTGGACCTTAAATCACAAAACGTCCATGATTAGTGTAACGTCGCGCCCCGACTTGCCATGTGCGGGACCCAATTACCATCCTCGTCACACATCTCCAACGAGAGTGCCTTCGACATCGTGACTAATCCAACATCCTACCATCAAACCAACAGCACACAATGGGTTCAATTGACACCACCGCCGAGGCCGGCTTTTCGCTGGTCTCACCTGGATAGCATTTACCCCAGTCTGTACGTATCTCTTCAGCAATCCTTCTACGTTTACTCCAAAGCCCACGCTCATTGTCCACGAGGCTGGGGAGGCTAACCAAAGCGGGAACCCTAATAGTCGCTCTGATGTCCGGTGTCTTCTCCTTCGTCTAGGCCCAGTTTACTACCTGCACATGTTTTCCAGGCTGCTCGCTCTGGATCCAAGTGGATGGGGCGATAATCTCTCTCATGGTTCTGTGTCTGTTGTGTTACGTGAACTGTGAATTAACACAATCTCTGTCTGAGTAATAGTAGCCATAACCGTATTAACAAACACATGAACCATATCAACTCATACACTAAGTAGCATGGCAAATCGGTCGAGAAAGCAGGTCTGAAGATCGTCATAATCCGATGCGATCAAACATGGGTCATCATGTGATCTATACGTAACTCGGAACATTCATGAGCCGGGAATAGAATGTCTCTCTAAACTAAACTAACCTGTGTGATTGTTGTGAACTGTCTGAGTGATCACTGACCTAGACACTTGGCATTGTTGGCAACGGGTTCTGATTGCCTGAGATGATTGTAGCTAGCGTAGTCTAGACCACTAGCGTAGATCCGATTTCTCAGCTCCCGCCAACTCTCAAGTCTCACAAATGCTAAGCCTAAGCCTTATCTCACCAGGGCTAAGCTAAAGTGAGGCGTTGCCAATTAAACGGCTCACAATTTTAAAAGGGGCTCAACTAGGAGACACATGGCGGGTATAAACTCTTGCCAAGTGCTGCATCTCAGTCACCAACACGGTCTCGCAATCCAGGTGACCATTGTCCAAGGCATGAATTGCCGACTCTAACGTGAACTGGAAATGTGGCGACTCTGAGAGAGCTGAAAGTGGCTGTTTTGAATCAAAACCATAAACATGAGGCGTTCAGCTTTACTCTGGTTGGGCCTACTGCTTTGCGTCCAGACTCTACTAGCGAAGGCTGAGCACCGACATGGATCACTTGTCCATCGCAGTGAGTGGTTACCGTTGCCCTTGCCTCAAGTGTTGGGCATGCCATGGCTAATACCATCAACTATAAGAATCACACATATCCGATGACGAGGATTCCTCTTTGTCTTTGGTAGGTAAACTCGCTTTGCACAGTCACTTACATCACAAACACTCCAAAACAATCATGGACACTGAAGGTCACATCAACGAGGCTCGAGCTGCCGCCGCCACCACCACCACAAACCCTTGGAAAGGCAAGAAGCTCTTTGCCAATCCTCGCTGGGCCGAAAAGTTGGAACCGATCTACCAATCGTACAAGGAGCGGGGAGATAAAGAGAACGCTGCCAAGGTCAAAATCCTTCAGGGCACAGGTACCTTTGTCTGGATCTCTAACACGAGCAATCTTCCCGACATCGACCAGGCCATCGCATCCGCCCGTGCCAAGGAGAAATCCACAAAAGTTCAGCAAATTGTCGGGTTAGTTCTTTACAACATCCCAGGTAGAGACTTCAGTGGGGGGTTGAGTGGAAGCCAATTTTTACCCACCAAGGAGGGCTTGACAGCGTATAAGGAGACTTTCGTCAAGCCTTTTGCTGCAAAGGTTGCCGCAGCCAAGGATTTGAACTTTGCCATCATACTGGAACCAGACGTGATAGGAAATCTCGTCACCAATACAGATTCCAAGTTCGTCAGGGAATATGCCCCTATATACGAGAGGGGGACTGCCTTGGCAATCATGTCGCTGCAGTTCTCGCATGTCGCTCTGTATATTGACGCGGCAAACAGCGGATGGACTGGATGGGACGGTACTTTGGAGCCTAGTGAGTATCACTTCCAGACCCTTGATATTCCTGTTGTTAACCTATCATAGCTGCCAAGTGGTTGGCCAAAATCCTCAAGAGAGCCAAGGACGCTTCGGAGGGCCGCACAATAAAGATTCGGGGATTCTCAACCAATGTGTCGAATTTCAACTGGTTCAACGCCAACCCGCGCGAAAACTTTACCCAGTGGTCCAGGTCTTGGGATGAGTCGCATTATATATGGTCGCTTGTTCCGTATCTCAAACAAGCGGGGCTACCGTTGCGGTTCATTGTCGACCAGGGCCGCGTCGCTCTCCCAGGCGCAAGAAAGTCGGGGGCAGACTGGGCCAATGTTGCCCCTTCCCGTTTTGGGATACGTCCTGGAACGGCTGTTCAAAATCAATATGTTGACAGCATCGTCTGGGTCAAGCCTCCTGGTGAGAGTGACGGAGAGGGAATGGGGTACTTGGGAGCACCAAGGGCCGGAGTTTGGTTTCCCGAATATGTTAAAATGATGGTCAATAACACCAAATTCTAAAGTAGATCTTGAGTTGGAGAGCCAAGAATCAACCTCCGTACACATTTTTATCGCTCAATCGTTCATGTTACTCGAGAGGCATCATTATTATCAAGTATTTCTTTAGATGACAGATGAGAGCTGCGCGCACTGTAGATGATTAGAATTCAGCACCGTTTGGTAGCCCATCTTGCTCTACGGTGTTATAAAAATTGTGCCATGCAACATGTGTGGTTACAGTGTAGAGAATTGTCCATAATTAAATGCATTTCCATAAAGCGTGGAAAACGCACCAGATAACTAAGCCTCGCCGCGGCCCAAAGTGGACAAACCCAGTAAGTCGCCATCACGGCAAAAGTTCAACACCCAGAAACTCCTTCGCAGATGAAATACATTATTAATAATATAGCAGTGGCATGTTTCGATCGTGAGGCTTCCGTGTTATGAGTCAGGCGGTAATTGTCCACCAACTAGGATATTCAAGTTGAGCAGAGATATCTCTGACGCGATACACTGAATAAACCACACGCCATGACTATTTCATCAATTTATTCCATTAATTATGAACAAGCAGTCTCAATCTACTAACTAGATTCATGAACAAGAAATTGGGTGCGGACTCCGGCTACCATCGTCTCATCAATACATCAGATGCGACCAACATAATGACGGAGCGATCTACCAATAATTGTTATGTCCAACGAGGCATAATTATATACAAGATCTTCCAGTTTCCTCTAGTTCCCAACAACGCTGGGATCTCTCTTTTTCTGGCAATGTTGTTCCAGCATATTGTTGCGATGAAATAGCTGGAAGCAACTATGCCAAATGCTTTTCTCCGGCTCCAGCACCATAAATTCAACATCCTCGTTAATTGGTACGATTTCTCGTATCCTCTTAGGGCTACTTCGGTACTCTTTATTCTGAGCGAAGATCTTTTGTGGACAATCCAGCTGCCCAACACCCCCAAACGTGGAGGAGGAGTGTCATGATCCCCACCATGGTCAAACGACATGCCCCGCCACTGCATTGCCCACAAGAACGAAAATAACGTGCCAACTTTCATCAGCAACAAAGCAATTTGGCGCAGTGGAAGCGCGGTATGTTCACATTCTGATTCCGATTCATCATCACCAGTTCGAAAACTAACTTATCCCAGCCGGGCTCATAACCCGGAGGTCGCACGATCGAAACGTGCAATTGCTAAGCACTACACCCTTCAAAGGTGTTATTTTTTTTGGCCTTTTGCTATTTTTTTTTTACTGATTTATTTCCTTGATTCCCATTTTGCTTGCTTAAGCTGTGCGGATACAGAGGTGGAATAAGGGCGATTGACAGCTGGCAACACTTGACATTGGATGTGAGTTTGGGGTATAGCAGTGACTCACTCGTGGTTTAGGTGTATAAGGTTTCTCGCCACTCGCCTTGCTTCCGCTATCTAGAGAGCAGAGCATGTGAGAGTATAAGCAGCTAGCAAAAATAAGAGAGAGTGCTTGGAACAAGCAAAAAATAACACCTTGGAATGGTGTAGTGCTTAGCAATTGCACGTTTCGATCGTGCGACCTCCGGGTTATGAGCCCGGCTGGGATAAGTTAGTTTTCGAACCGATGACGAAGAGGATCTAGAGCTTGAACATACCGCGCTTCCACTGCGCCAAATTGCTTTCTTGGATGGAGTGATTTGTCCCAAAGCTCCATTATCAACTTGCGCGGGTGCCCTAGCCCTTGGCGGAGACTCAACTCCATTCACATGTGGGGCACGGGCTGCGGCTCACGCGACCAACGGCGACGTTTACGCTTACTACTGGTGAGTCACGATTTTGAGATCCCGCTTGCGGAATGTGCATGGTGTTCCCTTGCAGTGGGTTGGTTTCATCATCAGGGTTTTTTTTTAAAGTGATGTCTGATCTCATGGCGTCAGCTCGTGAGTCCACATGCCTGCCTATCTTCAACTCTCGAACCTGTCGCATAAATTATACCAACCACGCGAGTTAGTGTAACCAGAGAAATTGCGGTTCTCGGTTACCTGACAAATACGTATGACTTCAAATTGCCGTTGCGAATTGGTCTTTGGAATGGTCCGGAACCTCTCCAGTTTTAGGAACTGATTAACAACAGCAAGACGGAGCCTCACGCCCCAGGTACTGTCGCCTTCCAACATGCCATCTGCTACCATTCGAGTGCAACCTTCTTGGGACTTGAAAGGGGGTTTGCACCTCTCGTTGCTCGCGGGAACGCGGGAACGCGAAAGTCAAATGATGAAGACAGCCGAGAACTGGACATGGAACCTAAGAAATGACTTGCCAAAAAAATCTGAGGGCCAAAAAGATCGTCACCTGCAGGATTCGAACCTACGCGACCGAAGTCACAGCCTTGTATGCGATGATAGCAGGGCTGCGCGTTAACCACTCCGCCAAAGTGACCGGGTTATTGTGAGTCTTGAGAAAATATTGATGTACATAATAGCAGCGCGACAGATTGTCGCTGAATGAAGCAAAAAGAAGTCGTCACCTGCAGGATTCGAACCTACGCGACCGAAGTCACAGCCTTGTACGCATGATAGCAGGGCTGCGCGTTAACCACTCCGCCAAAGTGACTGTGATTGATGCTAATCGGCGAAGTATCGGTCCCCAAGGACAAGCGGGCAGACTGGGTGGGAATAGTGGCAAAAAGAAGGCCAAAAAGAAACGTCACCTGCAGGATTCGAACCTACGCGACCGAAGTCACAGCCTTGTATGCAACATAGCAGGGCTGCGCGTTAACCACTCCGCCAAAGTGACTGTGATTGATGCAAATTGGTGATGTATCGGCTCCCAAGGACTGGGAATAGTGGCAAGACTATGCAAAAAACTTTGATGGAAGGAGGGCAAAAAGAAACCGTCACCTGCAGGATTCGAACCTACGCGACCGAAGTCACAGCCTTAGCAGGGCTGCGCGTTAACCACTCCGCCAAAGTGACTGTGGTTGATGAAGAGCGGGGAAATATTAGAGTAGATAAGGACACAGTATTCAGGTGTAGATTGGAGGCCTTCAAGGTCAACGACGACTATGGAGTGACCTGGATGCAAACCCCACTGTAACCCTTGCGCACTGTACGGAGTGCTTCGTACCTCTTCGTATAAACCCCAGTCGACGAACGGGTGGGAGCTGTTGAGGCATCCAACGCTGGAGCATTTACCTCTGTTCATGGATAATAAATGCAATCCCCTGATAATGTTTATAACTTATTAATACCACGTTCATGACACCGACCATTCAACCCTTACACGGAATAGTCGTAGGTCATTCAGTTTATTCCTGCGCGTGTGGCGGTTTCAGGGTCGTCTTTGCGGGGCTCTGAGCCATCCCACAGAGGGGCGATGCGGAGCGGTGCGCGGCGGGGCACCACTAACCTCCGACCAGCTCAGGGGTCTCCGTTCGTCCATACCGTGTTCAATCAGACCATGACGAATCTTTGTACCTCAGGGAGGCTTGATAAATTCATGAGACTCTGTGTTCGTGATATTGATATTAATACTAGCTGTGGTTGCCTGTTCATTGTGTTATCCATGCTGTGTGACTGACTAGTTCACGTCTGAGAATTGATTGGAACCCAACACCCACAATATCCTATGTTAGTAGCAACGATATGAACGAAGAGGTATTGATATCCTAGCCGTGTAAGGAGTATGTTCAAGTATTATGTAAAAACTCGATAAATAGAGCCATTTAAAACAAACCCCTCACCAAGAGAAACAGCCTAAAGCTGCGTTGTGATACGCATCGCGACTTGGTCAGAAGGAGAGGAGGTCCCGGGTAGGTCCCACAACAACTTCATCTCTACACTTGTTCAGTCACCATCACAACTACTACCACCAACCAGCAAGTCTCTATTTTCCTTTGAATGTTCCCAGTTACAAAGAAGGCATACTACTTAGAACAAAACTTGAAGATTGCGATTAATTCAATGAATAGCCAGATCTTTACGGGGAGGTTGGACGGCGGCAGCGGTGGTGGCTACAACAGATGGGGTATATAATGCTAGCTTAGAGCAGGATCCTCATCAATCAGTAGTCACTTTGGCGGAGTGGTTAACGCGCAGCCCTGCTAAGGCTGTGACTTCGGTCGCGTAGGTTCGAATCCTGCAGGTGACGATTCTTTTTGGCATTTTTGCTTGCGTTTGTTCTTGCATTGCGCATTCCAGCACTGCATGCACAATTGCCATCCACCCTGTGGTCGGATGATTGTCGTGAATATTGCAGAATGGCAGGACAATAGCAGTAAAGCGACCGCAGAATAGGCGGAAACTCATGCGCGCCCTGGATTGAATACGGCTGCCATCTTAGTCGATTGGCGGTGCTACCCCTGCATACCCAGTATAAATGACCTGCTTCAACACTGTCCAGACAAGCTTGCGCTACTCCCTGTTGGCTTGGCTCTCCACGCAGGGGAGCCCCTCCAGCCACTCGAATTTACGGTGAAGGCCAGCGGCTCCATCGCCTGCTGCTTCTCTCGACTGACTTGCATCTGCGCTTCCTGCATACTGCATACCGCACTTCGCGCCCGCACCTGTTATTCTCTCGCAGAACACTCGCGTAAAGAGAGAGAGCAGCCGGACAGGCGAATTGATCCAGTTGCGCGGTCGCACTCGCACAACTGCTCTTCGGCCTGGCCATTGTCAATTGACCAGCCATCTCTCCGCCTTACCGAAACGCATCCCCCAGCCTCGTCTCACTCGCACACCCACCAAGAGAGAGAGGAAAACCACCACAATTCCTCCCCCCAACAAGGCCAAAACCCGCAACCATGGGCTTCCTCGACTCGTTCAACGACGGCGCGTCCATCATCTCCGGGCGCTCCTCCCGCCACAAGAAGCGCCATCACAAGAAGCGCCGTTCGGGATCCCGTTCGCGCTCGCGCTCGCGCTCCAGCTCTCGCAACCGCCGCAGTGGCCGCTCGATTGCCGGCTCCATCTTCGGCGGCGACCGCAATGACCGCCACGACAAACACAACTCGTCCCGCGGCTCGTTCTTCGGGCTCGGCGGCAATACCAGCCGATCCAGCTTCTTCGGTTCCAGTAGGTTTCCACTCCACGTCCCGCTATATCACCTCTCGCAAGCATCACCTCCCACGAGGATGGCTTCCCCAGACATGGCCCCACGAACATAATGAGACAGGGATCCCAGGAATCCCAGGAATGACAACCGCTGACCACTCCCCCACACAGACCGTTCGTCGTACTACAAGCGCTCTCCCCGCCAGGGCTTCATCCAAAAGTCGTACAAGCAAGTGAAGCGCATACTCCGCGACCTGGTCCATTGGGCCAAGCGCCACCCCTGGAAGGTTTTCTTCTTGGTCATCATGCCCCTCATCACCGGTGGCTTCCTGACTGCCCTGCTCGCCCGCTTCGGCCTGCGCATTCCTCCCTTCCTCGAGCGCATGCTGAGCACCGCCTCCAAGGCCGCCTCGGGCGACTCCATCGGCCTCGTCGGTGACGCTGTCCGCATGGCCTCCGGCGGTCTCGGCGGCGGCTCCTCCGTCCGCGTGGAGCGCGAGGAGCGCAGCTTTGGCTTCGGCGGTGGCGACGACAACAGCTGGGGCGGTGCTGGCTTGGTCGGCATGGCCAAGAAGTTCATGTAACGGAATACAACGTTTAAAGTACAGCAAAGACCTCGACATAGAGACGTGTTTGAAATGTGTGGGCGTTATGGATGGCACTTTTATTACCTTGTTTCTCTATCCTGGGCTGCTTCATGCGCGGCCCTGGTTCACCTCTTTCTTGCTCGACAGACAGATATTGTTACCACGTTAAGACAGACCAGGTAGAACCTGTACCGAATTGATGACTGATGAATTAGATTGCAAGTGACCCAACTCCTATTAACATGAAACATGACACCAGACACCCACGTTGCGTGGATGCAAAGTTCGTTTCAGCACTATGTTCAATAGTTCTGTATCAATCAACCCAGCTGTCCACCCTTGCCATTCAAGTACCTAATCTACTCTACCCGGCCATCCCTAAACAACCACCAACAAGGGCATATCATCCAATCTCCACCCCTCTTGTCCTATGTCCAGAGAACCCAACTTCTCCCTGCCCACGAACCCCGACTCAACCATAGGCCACTGTTACTGGCTAGGGAGCCAGGGCCCGCTTGTGCCAAGTACCAAATGCTGTTCATGCTATCATTAAAAAACGCTGCGCCTTGTCCCTTTACTGAATAATAGATCCTTCCGTCGGGTCGTGTTGCAAATTTATTTGCCGCGCGCCGTTGTCAAGGCTGGTGCGCTCGCGTCTGGACCTGCTGACAACTTGTAGATGAAGCTGGGCTAGATCTTTCGCGAGCGCAAATGTGAAATGTGCTGTACATAATATCCATATACAATCGTAATGACATGGTCTTGGAGGAGACCAATGCCTACTGTAGTGTGTGTTTGTGAGCCGTTGGGGACTCTCTATTTCGATGCACTCTCCTTGTGATGAGGTTTCCAAAACTGCATCATCCGACTCAGTCGCTTTGTCCGACTGTTCTTGGACTTTTTGGAGTTGGCCTCATTGTCCAGCGTGACTTCCATCGAGAGCTTGCTGCGCTCCCCATGTGAGCTGCTGATGAGCCGGCTAAGGCTGGCAAGACTTGATCGTCGCCGTCCGAAGGCTGTTGACGAAACCGAGACTGGTCGGAGTTCACGCATCGTCGGCTGGGACATGCGCTGACCTGGGATAAACATGCTGTCCCGGGTCATGGTCGAGTTGCTTGACGTCAGCGAGGGGATGTCGTAGTCCATCGAGATTCGGACCTCGGGTCCAGGCTCGCCCATCATGAGTAAAGAGTGAAAGTTGTTTTCATCCGTGATCGATGAAGGGGCCGTGGAGATGCGCTGAACTTCAATCGACATTGGCGACCTGGGCGATGGGAACGACGAAGAGTGGCTGATTGCATACGGGCTGTTGGGAACGTTGGCTGGCGCAGGAAGATGGATGGGGCCAATGTCCACAGGAGGGAGGTCTTTGTTGCCCGAGAGTCTGCGAATGGACGGCGTGGATGACTCTGAGGTGTCGGTCCGATCCATGAACATCGGGGATCGGAATATGACGCTCGGCATCTCCTCGACAATGATACTGTCGTGCAGTGAAGACTTTGATCGTTCTGCCCGGACAGAGCCAACTGCTGACTGCTCCTTGTCGCTCAGACTCGAATTGGTCCGTCTCATGCTCTGGACCGAGCTGTGAGTCGACATCTTATCCTGGACATCCAGCATCGGGTCTTTGGTAAGAGCAGCGGGTGGCGTCACATCGCTGTCCTCCGAGTCGAGATCGGAGTCGGAGTGTGGACTGGCAGTCTTTGACTTGGAATTTCCATATTCGTCTTCCTCGTCTTCTTCAAACACGTCGGCCATGGTAGAGCTGCTATTGAACCTGTGGATGCCAGACCTCCCAGGATCGAATGGAGGCAAGTCCGGGGCAGATTCCGCGCGACGATGGTAGTGCATGCCAGGACCACTGAACCCCTTCATGCCCTGGGCGCTGTGAAGTCGTCGTTTGCCAACATTGCCGGCGGCCCGCTGGGCAGCCTCCCACTCAGGGTTGAGAGGGAGGGGGGTGTTGAACGGACCGAGAGCTGCATCTAGATCAATCATGGGGTATGAGGATTCCTCCTCCGAACGCTTCCCAGAGGCTTTCTCTTTTGGCAAGTCAGGGGACTCCGTGACTGTGACTGTTGGCATTGTCGGCTCCAGTAATTCTGGGTCCTCCATCAGGAAGTCATCTTCCTCATTGGGCGAGACAGTCGATGCGGGAGGAGTGGGAGGGCGCACGTCGTCGGATTTCGACTTTTTGCTGTGGCCCTTGGGCTTCTTTGGCAAGATCGAGCCCGCCCAGCCCTTGACCTTCTTGTTCTTCTTCTTTTTGTTCTTCTTTCCGCTTTTCTTTTGCTTGACAGGAGCCGCAGGAGGCATCTCACCCGCTGAGTCGGAGCCATGCTCGGATGACGAGGCCTTTGCCACAGAATCTGAGGAACTAGAGCTGTGGGGGCGTGTCTTAGTAGGAGAAGAACTGGCAGTAGAGGGATCACGCGCGAAGAACGACCATCGCTTAGGCGTCTTGGTAGGACTGGGTTCGGGTTGCTCTGTCTTGAAAGCCTCCGCCAAGTGAATGAGTGTAGGAATAGAGTTCCGGCGCCTCGGGGAAGAGTTCACAGCTGTGAGATCCTGTGTACGCTCAAGGATTGCACCGGCAGTGCTTGGCCTGGAATCAGTGGGGTCGCGGGTCGGGCTCCGAGACAGAGCCATGCTCCCAATAGGCGCAGGGCTGCTTCGACCGCTGGGCGTCGCGCCTGACACAATCGAAGAAATACTGCCCGATAGGGAGTGTCCAGGGCGAGCGGTTGCGGTGCTCGACGTTTCATTGGAGACTAGCGACAAGGGCCTCGGGATGAATTCTAGAGTATCGGAGAACCCAACTCGCGCCTTGTTACTGGGTTTGCTTTGCTTCGGGCTGCTCTCGGGAGAGGAGTGCTCAGCAGGTTTGGGCGAGTGCTCCGGTTCTTCTAGTTTCGCTGCAGGCTCTGGAGCTGCAGGGGGTAGTGGGTCGAGACATGAATCCATCACGCTCTCACCTGCTTGTCCAAAGCTGGTCGGGCTGGTCGGTGCACTGCTGCCACGGCCGAGGGAATTATTGAAGACTGGTGGGTGAAGGACGGGCAAGTCGTTGGTAGAAATGGCACCAGAGATTCCTCTTCGGTGGCCCCTTCGTGGAGGTTGTAATGTTGGAGTGTTGAAACCACTTTCTGACTTGGTAGGACTGGTGCTCATGACAGCGATCGAATTACCCTCACGGAGGCGGCCACCAACAAATTCGCTTCCGCCTCGTCGGTGGCCATGACCGGCTGGTCGATTGACGGATGGAAAGTTCCGGGCAGAGGCAGGCGACATAGGCGGACTCAGAAGAAAGGACGTCTGACGATCTGAAGGAAGCGAAGCGCCGGGATTGAAGCTGAAGGCGGGCAGGGCCAATCTAGAGGCACTGTCGTCATTCTCAGAGGATAGGTCAAACGACCTATTTGGCGACTCGATGGCTGACATAGGGCGCCTGGCCGTGGTTCGAGCAAATGTTGTTGGTCCCGAGAATGATGGAGGCTGTGCGGGAAAGCTGAATGGCCCCGATGGGGACGGAGGTTGAGCAGGAAAGACGAATGGTGCCGAAGGGGACGGAGGCTGAGCAGGAAAGACGAATGGCGCCGAAGGAGACGGAGGTTGGGCTGGAAACACGAATGGCGGATTCGGAGGGATTTCAGTACGAGGCGAGTGTTGGGGACCAAGAGACGAGGCGTCGAAGGAGCCCATCGAGGCAGCCAGGTGATCCGGGTTGTCGTCGAAGGCCGGACCTGCAGAGGGCCGTCCAAAGGACTCTGGACGACAAGTGGTTGCCATCTTTTCCCCGGCCGCGCAGCGGCAACAGAAGCGATGGACAACTAGGCGATTCGAGTGATCATAGGAGGAGCGAGATGAACGTTGTACGGGTTCAATGGGGGTTCGCTCGATTGTTTCGCGTCGTTGACTGAATGGGCGAAAAGATGCGGGAGGCGAATGCGGATGCGGATTGTCGGAAACTGGACGAGACCTGGATAGACTCTGTAGGTGGGAAGACAAGCGATCAGCCTGCTGTTGTATCGAGTTGGCGAGAGCACAAGAAAGCAAAGAGAGACGAGCTGATTTGGAGGGCAGATGGTAAGGACAGCGAAAGAGAGCGAGCGACAGAGGGAGGAAGACGGACCAGATGGAAATTGCAACAGGCAGTGCGGGTGAAATCGCTGGCGAAGGACAGGACGAGTCTAGCTGGGTAGGATTAAACTGAAGAAAAGGAGTGGACGGCCAAGACCAGCGCAACTCGAAAGAGGAGAGCAACTGGAATCGCACCAAGGTAGTTATGGCGCTCGCGGAGAGGCGGCGTTGGGGGGGATGGAGGTGGGAGAAGGAGGGAAGTCTTGGAGGAGTGAGGAAGCGACGGAGACGGGAGACGAGACGGGGAGGGGGGAGGCGGTTTCGAGATGGAGAGATGGAGGGAAAAGGCAAAATGGGGCCTAGGCCGGGGTTTGGGGGGTTTGGGGGGGTGTGGTTCAGCCACCTAGCGCCCACTGCGAGCGAGAGTGCCCTGGCGCCAGGGCGCTCGCGGCGCTCCACCTCCACTGTGACTGAGGTACCTGAAAACACGTACCGGCCGGGCCAGGAGGTAGCGCCTGACGGATTGCCCAGTGCGAAGTACCTGGGCACATACGAACCTCCGGTCTTGGTTCTTGAGTCTTGGGTCTTGGGTCTTGCTTGGGTCTTGCTTGGGTCTTGGGTCTGGCTGGGCCCGGCGTGGTTTGGGGCTTGGGGCTTGGGGCTTGGGGTTCGTTCGTACCGAGAGACACCACCTCACCACGGCACTCGGTCGCGTCTGTCGCACCCGGCGATGGCATTACCCCCGACCCGCCAGAGTCAGCAGTCCAGTCTACCGTGACCGTTCGTCTAAGCCGTTTTTAGAGGGAACAGGGAGGCTGTCTGGCTGTCTGGCTGTCCGTCCGTCCACCCTTCCATCCACCCTTTTGACCCCATTCACCCATCCGCCCATCCCGTGCCGCACCGTCGCACTCTCATCCCAAAGCAGAGGGCGACTCGGGCAACTCTAACACGCCGCCCACGGAGCCCGGCCCTCCTGGGAAACCATTAGGGACTAGGGGCCCCGCGAGGGATGAGAGCGCCAGGATACAGCGTCAGGATGGGAGCGTCCGGACTCAGAGGGATGAGAGGGATGCAGGACAGCCCACACCCCCCTGTCAGGCAGGCACTCCCAGTTCAGTAAGGTACCTTTACCCCGTCCATCCCATCCTGTCCAATCCCGCCAATCCCGCCAATCCAGCCAATCCAGCCAATCCAGCCAATCCATCCGATCCCTCGTGTCCAGACGGGCCACGAGCCATCTCATTGAATCGGGGCGCGCGCACTGTGCCTGCGGCGTCGGGTCGCCTCTTGAGGTAAATTGACTGCTGTTCCTTCCGCCGCTCCCTATCCCATCTCCCGTCTCCCGTCTCCCATCTCCCATCTCCAGTTGCCCCGTCCTCCTGCTCCGTCCTCCTACATGTACACCCTATATCGAATCTCCCTTCTTACATCCCCACTGTCAGCGATCGATTGATTAACTCACTGCTTGCTCGTTTGATTGATGGCTTGCTTGCTTGATTGATTCGGCCACTTTGTCGCAATTCTTCTGCCCGCATGGAGCAAAACAGGGTTGCGCGTGCAAGGTCGACGCTGGCCGCCGCACATTACAGTCGGTCTGTTGCCTGACGCAAGTGACGAGGATCCGTATTAGAGGGATACCTGGATACCTGGATACCTACCTGTAGCGATCAAGCCCTCCCCCACCATCCCCTTGGGTCCGTCCTTAGTAGGGACGGACGATCCGTGGTGCCTTGTCGGTGGTTTATGGTGGCCGCCATGGCCGCCCCGGCCGCTGGAGCCGGTCGTCACCCCAGGCCTCAGGGCCCCCGACTCGCACAATCTGCACACAATATGCTCACAACAACAACCACCACAACAACCAAATGGATTGATCCAACAACTTTCCGCCCTCGCCGCGCACACACTGTGTTGGGGCCTGGGGCCTGGGCACACCCCTGCCTCCTTAGCCTGCGTCTCCCCGAACACTTCCTGTCCCTCGGGCGTTGCGATTTGCCCGCTGTTTCTTTTGGGCCGCTCACCAGCCTGCACCCGCCTGCACCCTGGCCCATGTCGCCCTCAGCGGCCGTGTACCTGCACCCGGGAGGCACTTGTGCATGCATGCACCACCACAGCGCAGCATAGTGCAGCGCCGCCGGACGGACGAACGAACGAAGAAGCCTGCAAGCGAGCCAGCCAAGTCGTCAATCCAGCGCCGCCACCAGGGCAACCGCTCCGTCCGGCTTTGTGAAGATGCGCTCGGCCAGCGGGGGAGGCGAATGAGACAGTGGAGGGGGACGGATGCGGCGGACGGCACGATGTCGTGCTTCACCGTTGCTGCGACTCAGCTGCCTTATACACGCATATTGCTGCATACAGAGCACATGACGCATTGTTCTTTATTCTAGGCTCGCAGACGCTTGCACCGGCTGCTCAGTACTACAGATTACATTGCTGTGCATTGTGTCGTGCATTGGCACCGTTGCGGAAGCCAGTCCCAAGCGACCGTCCACCCGTCGCGTCGCATTCGCCATTCGCCCAACGACAGAAGCAATCATTGCATCCCATAGACGGCCTAGAACCCCAATAGGCTGACTCGGAGATGCAATCGCGATCCGATGAAAAGGAACTCTCCGTCGGCCATAATCAACCTCACGGCCAACCCGTTGTGCACGCTATGCTGTGGAAAGTCAACTATTGTCCAGCCCCGTCCAGTCCTGAGACTATCCTATCGCTCGGCGATTTCACTGCTGGAGCTAGTCGTCGTGGCCGCATCAGCTTGCTCGATCTGGGGTTGGGACTCCAGGCCGCCCACGAGTCACCACCCCCTTCGGCTGGACACACGCCGCGAAACATTAGCTTGCGCGATTGACTCGGATCGAGTGGGCCACTGCCAGTGCAGACCATAATGCGCCACAGGACTCAAATAGGGCCATGATAATTATGGACTACGCAAAATGCTTCTTCTGTTTGCTTTTTCCTCCTTGCTTCGATCCACCAGATCTGTCTGGGATGAGCTGGCCTCGGTTTTGCGTCCCACATGCGACGGTCCAGCTCAGCTTGTTAATACGGCGACCTGAGTTAGATTACGAGGTCGAGCTGAGAACACGACCGCCCGCCTGACAGCCAGCCCGAGCAGAGAGGCCTTCCCCATTACGTACCGAACCGAGAATGACACCTCCCTGGCTCCGGCTCCGTTAGGCAAGCCATCGATTGAACCAAATCGGATCATCCGTCTCGGTTCCCAAAATAAAACCATTAGTTTCGTTAATAGTCTCCCCTCTATCAGTACCTATGCCATCTAACAGTACAGACGCGGTATGTGTCTACTTCCTTGTCGTTGTCGTCTTGGGCGCCTACAACGGAACTGGGGCCCCGGTACCGTTCCTCGTCCGTCGCCGCTGCCCCTGTAGGGGGAATTAACGATGATGCAGCAGATGACGGGTGCAATCGAGGCTTGGTTTTCTTAATCTAGGCCTGCAGAGTAATCTGTTCCTAGTTGGGAAGCGGATGGACGCTCTCAGGCATGGCTAACCGTTCCCTTGACATGATTGGCGCCCCAACGCCCGTCTCACAGCCTCGATTGACAGATCTATCATCCAAAATGGCATGTTTCATTCAAAAGGTGCGCTACTGATGTGCCGACACCGAGTTCACCAACAACGATGGGACGGTGACGGGGTCGCAGCGCCTCTCCCGCCGGCCGCCCACCGCGCGGATGCTTCTCTGGGCCCGTCGGGCTTTTGGTTTTTGGTCTCACCGTGTCTGGGGCCGGTTGGCAGCGTTGGATGATCAGATCTGATGCCCGAAAACAGCCGCGAATGGTGCAGAGACCGCCGCTCGTCTCTTGGCGCGTCGGCACTGTCCCAGTTCAGCCCGAAGGAGACGAATCCCGACCGTTGGGCCAGGTTAGACAGGCCAGGGACATCCTCACATCAGCGATCACTGAGCGTCCTGGCAGTCGTTGTCGTGACAATTGGGGCCCTTTAGCGTCTGTCTGCACGACGACCCTCGCTATCGACCTCGCTCTCGTGCTCGTAATGGGGCATCGTCCCTGGCTTCCATGGGCCATCTCCACTTGCCAAGCCTCTTCAGGGATCCTCCCTCATTGCAAACCCCGGTTCGGTGTCTCGCTTGGCTCCACCTCAAGCAGGGTAATTTCATCATGTCCGAATTATGATGAAAGGGCTGAAATCTCACCTCGGGCCTCTTGGAGAGACCGCCGGCTTGTCAATGTGCTCATCCTCCGCGAATTGCCTCTTGCAGATGCATTTCGAAACCGGCGCTATCCAGACATGTGCTTGTTGCATGGCATGGTCAATTTCATCAACCCATGGACCACTCACCAGTGCCGCCGTCCTCTCGGGATGCATATACCTATAATGCACTGTAATAAGCCAATTTGCCTAGTTAATTACCACTCATTCACGACACGGAAGGTCGTTGTTGTGCGCCCGGGGAGTACGACTCGGATACCGGAACCCAAATCTCTTGGAAGGAGCACGGTGGTTTGCAGTCAATGGTCTTGGTCCAAGCCGAGATGCTCCATTCATCCCTGAATGCCAAAATATACTCAGGGGCACTGCATTTGATCAATACGATGTCGAGTACGGAGTACCTGCCTGCCTGGGATGGGTGAATCTTCTGCAGGGGCAGCTCCACCAGCCCCGGCCTGGCTTGTTGCTTCTCTGGCCATGTTTCCCGTAAACACAGCATGCGCACAACGGAGCCGTACTGTACGGAGCTCGGTACGTCAGTACAGGCACACTTCGTAATCGATACGTTAAAGGTCATGACCTTGACGCCGGTACGCGCGTTAGTAATACGAAGCGACGCCCCTGTAACGAACGTCATGCGCCTGGCATTCTTGAGAAGCCAACCCGAAGGTCCGGGGAGTGTGGGAGGCCGTCGGGCGTCCAAGTCAGAGCTGAATCTGCTCGCCCTTATCCAATGACAAGCAGTTCCCCAGGTATGAGGCTCTTAATGCCTTGTACCAATCACTGTCCCTGCCTGGAAGTAGGCGTTCATCCCATATTGCCGTCGCTTATGTGCGAGGTGGATATTCATGCTATTCCAAAATGGGGACCGATGCGGCGAAAGTATTGCGCCTGGGATTGCCTCTTGTTGTGCATGTGGACGGCGAAGTTCACCATCGTGAAACGAAGCGTTACGCGACGTGACAAGCCCCTAATCAACCCCTTTCGCTCGCTCGCCCGTGTGGGGTGAGGACCCTGTATTTCAGCCACACCGCGTGTGGGGTACAGAGGAGCCCAGCCACAGTAGCGATTGGCACACCGCCTTAGGAGGAATCCCCGCCGTAACTTTTTCAGACGGCAGAAAATTTGGATATCGAAATCGGGTGGCGGGCGACCTCATTGAAGCGTTTTAGGAACTACACCTTGAATTGAAGCGACTCCTCACAGAACGAAAACATGTCAGACGAAGCGAAAACCGCGCCTACTCCTGCGCCCCAGGTTGCGAAGCCCCTGGGCATGCGCAAGAATGGTACCGACTCTCCTGAAGCTCAACAATTCTTGACCAAACTGACCATGCGGATCCAGGCAAGCAATGGCACATGCCCAAGAAGGCGTTCCGACCGACTGCCGGACTCAAGTCTTATGAGAGAAGGACCCAGGAGCGCGCCCTCACTTCTCAGATGAAGGCCAAGGAGAAGGAGATGAAGGACGAGAAGGAAGAGGTCCGCAAGGTAAGCACGGGACACCACTAGGGGCATGATCTCACAGTTACCTGACCACCATGTACAGCAACGAATCCAGGCCTTGAAGGACAAGCGAGCGAGAAAGGAGGAGAGGGAGAGGTATGAGAAGATGGCGGAGACGATGCACAAGAAGCGGGTTGAGCGCTTGAAGCGCAAGGAGAAGCGCAACAAGCTGATCAACTCTTGATCTGCTTCGGTCTGCCACACCAACCAGGAATTTCGACAGCGTTACGAGTTATGATGCGACAATACCTCATGCTAGCGGGCGGGAGAAGGGTCTGGCGACCAGGGCACATGTGCAGCGCCGGGACGAGTCGAGACATCAGCTGAATGTTGACGGCAGGTGACGGTCATTCAAGACAGAGTGACACCCTCACACTGGGATTTTCCCCGGACGGATCAACTATCGGTGCGCTCGAAGTTGTTCCTGTCTCATTGTTTGAGTCAAAGGCGTTTGATGGACGTTGCAGCGCTGGAAAAGTGAAAGTTGAAAGTTGAAAGTTGATAGATCGCAGAGGAGGATCCAGATGAATGCCCCTAGTTTAATGAAGAATACGCGTGGGGTAATCCCCGAGCCTCTCTGGAACCCTGCAACCTCACGAACGATGTATCTCTGCCCGTTGACCACTGTAATCAATATCCGAGCCTGTCTCGACGTCTGGAATTGCCCAAGAGACGGCCCGGCAGTGACATGTGAAACCGGCTGGGTCAGTCGTGCGTTGCATCAGGCCAGCCGCCGAATGGCCGAGCCCGGGCGAGTGGGGCCCGCCCCCCGAGCTGCCGACATTGGTTTGACATCGCGTCAGGCCCCCCCCTTGCGTCACAGCCTGCGAATACAGGGACGAACAAGCACCGACAACCAAGCACCAGGTACCAAGGACAGCGCAGCCGCAGCACAGCACATGGGGGCTGCAAATCAACGAATCAGGATAATCTCACGGTGGACACTCTCAGGCCATCGACCATGAGCTTCAGCCCACGTCACTCCATCGACGAGGTTCGGCGGACCAAGTCAGGCAACCGCCACCAGCTCAAGCGCTCCATCACCGAGCTCGCGTCGCCCGTGAAGCTCTCCCGCCAGCAGCGCAAGGACCGTGACCGCCAGCATGACGACAGGCCCCCGCACCCCGTGTCCGCAAACCCGTTTCTCTGGAGTCGAACGTCGGTCGACATGCCTCGCTCCGAGGGCGTAACGCCCATCATCAGCCCCGACCAGAGCCGTCGGCCCAGCATCATGCTACAACGAGAGGAAGAGATCCGGGCCCCGAATCCCGCGCCGCCGCCGGAGCCCAAGGTCAACAAGGAGGAGAGGCTTCGGGAAGAGCGAGAGAAGACGTCTTCTCAGGTCGAGTGAGTCTTTCCCGACTCCGCTACGAACCCCAGGGCCGGATTTTGCTAATCATTGCATGTTTCCAGAGGCTTGAAGCACTCCCTCGTGGACCTCAGCACCTTCTCGACATCTGCATCCCGACGACTCGACGATACATACTATGCCGTCTTGGAGAAGATGAGCACCCTTCAGCACACCGTTGCCGCCCTGAAGGATTTGGCGGAGACGTCGCGCAACATCCACACCGATTTTGACAAGGACTCGAAAGAGATTGAGAATGATATTACATCGCAGATCGACTCGATGGGGCAATTCGAAGAGCAGGAGGCAAGCATCGAGTCCCTCCAGACCAGGATCCAGGGTGGTCGAGCGAAGATTCGGTCACTCAGTGACCGTGTCGACGTCGTCCGCAGGCGTGTGGAGGGCTGGGAGCGGCTCGACAAGGACTCGCAAGAGAAGACCCGCCGACGGCTCAAGGCCATATGGATCTGCATGTCCGTTGTGATATCGGCCATGATTCTCATCTACTTCTTTGGTGCCCAATATGCGCCCCCAAGCACCGCCTTTATGCAGACGGAAACACGCATGGCCGAGTCCATCATCGAGTCTCGCAAAGAAGCCGGCCATACGGATGTTCCGGTTGAGAGACACGAGGATGACGATGGAACCTATCTACGGAAGAGGCCTGCCGATGGGGGCGAGAGGCTACGGGTTTTCGATGAGCTATGATTTCTTTTCCCGTTTGCCGTATTGCCGTATTACGCTGGTGCCCACCCAAGTTAGATGACATAATAGTCGATGATACCCAAATAATAATTCAAGTTGCCAAATTACCTAAGAAACGGAACTGTCCCGTCTGGCCAGCCAAGATCTGCGCATTCGGGGCAAATAACAACTACCATCATTTCGCCGCCTTACGCAATGTCTCCATACAACTTGCTCGCTGAGCCGCTAACTTACCGTCTTCGGCGCGGCCGACGGACCAGCGTGGGTCCCGTGCCCGTGACACAGCGCTGCGGTTATGAGTCCTATACGCGGCCTTCGCCCGGCGCCGGTGCGTAACTCGAAAGCCCAAACGGCGCGAGATGACAGGAGACAGACAGGAGACAGGTGGGCGTTTGGAGTCTGTAGCACGCACAGGGCTGAGCCTCGCTGCTTTCCTTTCGGGCACCGTGTTGCGCGTCTGACTGGACAAGCCACACCGTCTGAGCCTCCGTGCCAGCGCAGCGGTAATCTATCGGTAGTTACCCCGTATGCCGAGCGCAATTAAACGCAAATGTGAAAAGTCCCGATGCTGTGGGGATGGGCTCGGGCTAAACGGTGGTGTTGCGGAGTAGCGTGGTATGCTGGGCTGTCGTGCATCGTTTTGCTTTTGCTATTGTATCTGGGCAAGCTGGGTCAGCTGCGGCGGCGGCCAGAGTTGTGCGCTAAGCAGACCGAGAGTTTGACGACGATCACATCGGGCATCACCACGGCAGCGAAGCATCTAGGTAAATTTGTATTGTTTATTTAGGTACGTACGGAGGCTGGAACAGGCCGCTGACCCGGTCCAGAGGGTTGGGAATCGTCAGGATCCTTAGTTTGTGGAGGTGCGGCGGCTTGTGGGCATGTCTTGTGTTGAGGCCCACGAGGCTTCTGGGTCCCTGACTCTCAGACTCTCACATATGCGGATGCCCGCTTGCAATCATGCATAGATACTAGGGCCGAGTGTTCCAGAGTGAGAATGGGAATTGTGGACTGCGGCCTTCCTAATGATGGGTTTGGAAGAATCCGATTCAAGACAGCCGAGGAATGAGCTGTCAGATATGAGTTCCCACTACCACCTTACATCAGCCCCTCGCAACAGATGTCCAAATGTAGAACAACAGAGGTCTAACAAAAATCATTCATGACAGATTTGAAGATAACCCCGGAGCGTCCATCTTGTGGGTGGTTTTATTTTATTGTCATGTAGCCCACTGTTTCGTGTGGGATATGGACGCTTGACCTTGTGGACTTACATAGGTAGTAGGGTAGGTAACTGAGCCTCCGACGTGAACAGCTGCGATATTTCCCCCTGATGTATATCCGTATTTATTCGTATTATGGATATCGATACGCGGAAAGACCAGTCGGGTAAGTAGTGAACCTTTCGCATTTTACCGTCTGGGTTATCCTGCCAATGCTGCGCTATCGTCATGTCGACGCTGCCAAGGCGCACTTACGTGTAACAATGATGCCAGCCTGGAGACGCGTGGGGATCAATGCGAGGGCACACTTGCGTCTTGTATGATTAGGACCCTTGGCAGCAGGGTTGGGAAGCGCCACTACCACCGAGCTGAACAAGTGGATGCTCTCGAGGCTGACAGACAGCTCATCTTCAGAGGCATTTCGAATTAACCATGCCAGTGCCGTTGCTTCCGCCGGGTGGCATGACACGAAGGGCTCCAGAGGAGAAGGGGGAAAGACGTGACGACGTAAAACAAGCCGACGAAATACCGGAGGCAAAATCCTGGAATGGCACCGGAGGTTGCGGCGTTGGGCACGCTGCCATTGCTGCCATTGCTGCCATTGCTGCCATGGCTGCCATGTCGAATCTCAAATGTGCATTTTCGCCATGCCGCCCTACGGCAAAATGATCCCGAACAAACAGGGCTGTGGCAGTCTGGGCGGGTGGCTTGGGACTTGGCAGCACACGTCATGCCCCTCACTTTAGCGCTTTCTACGCGCCAGCGCTCAGGCGGGCTCATGACTACATAAGATAGTTGGAGGGCAGAGCAGAAGCAGAGCAGAGGCGGCCAGACAAACTGCAAACACCGTAGACGAGATTGCCGTATCCCGAGATTCCAGCGAACTGCGCGCTTTGCGACCGACGGCCTTTTCACGACGAGGCGCTGACTGGCTGACTGGCTGTTGAGGACCGGCGTGCCTGAGTGGAGCTCCCTGCCTGCCTGACGTAGTTGCTGACGGAACTGGGACTTTTACGGCCTGGCGAACTGCAGACAGCGCTACGCTACGCCCCCACTGCAGCGCTGCCCCGCCAAGTCAAGCACCAACGCTGCGACCAACGACCCCAACGGACGGAGACATTCGAGGCGCCGCTGCGATACATCTTTAACAACCTCCTCCAAAGACATTGACGCTCCGCCCGTTATCCATCTCTCCCGTGGCGGATACCCTCGTTCCCCCTCATCCTACGCACCCCGACGCCCTGCGCGGATCCTCCTCTCTCGCGAGCCATGGCTGCTGATTCGGGAGAAAAGCCCGCCGACGCTGGCGCCACGGTCCCGGATTCCACCGTCGACCTGCCTATCCGCACAGCCAAGAAGGAAGACACTGCGCCGCCGCTGGGCCAGGCCCTCACTGGCAAGCAAGAGCACTGTAAGTCGTGTCGCCTCAAACCACCCCTCTGCTGGTGTGATGCAAGCTGATGGTTGTGTGACTCCAGACCTCAAGAGAGAGCTCATCTCCGAGCAGGTCAAGTGGGAGATCAATGAGCTCAATTCCACCACCGCCCTCCAACGATTTGGCGCCCCCTTTCGATCCGAGCATGGCGAGGTCTCTCCCCAGGAGTCAGAACTGCCCCTCCTACGATATATCTTCGTCCACCATGTCCGCGACTTTCCCTTCCTGGACAAGGCCCGCGAGAAGGAGTTTTGGCAGGACAAGCTCCAGGTGGTGAGTGATGGGACCCCTTTGCCACTTTCGTGTGTTACCGTGTTGACCGGCATAATTGCAGTTCCTAGAGTCGTTTGCCGGCAAGCAGATTTCGTCCTCCGAGGACCGCCTCGAGGAGACGAAGCGTCGCAAGTTGGCAATCAAGGCCAAGAAGCTCGTTGAGCTTATGATGGTCTCTGGAATTGGCACTTCTTCCGGCTTCGAGGAGCGCATCAGGTTCTCGGAGATTGAAATCGTCGACAGCAGTGCCATCGATACCGGTGTAATGCACACTCTCCCAGAAGGCAACTACATCAACGGGTGGGACGTCAATGTCGCTGGTGTTCGTGTCACCAACATCAAGCATACCATTAGGCACCACAAGCATGCCGAGTTCCTCCTGCGCGTGAAGAAGAGGGGAGAGCTCGAGTACTTCGTTGGCCGAAGATACAGCGACTTTGCCCGGCTTCTCAAGAGGTTGCGAACCGAACTCCCAGGACGAATTTTGCCGGAAATCCCCAAGAAGAACAAGAGTAATACCACGACAACACTTGTGGGATCGTTTAGCAACGGAAATGACTCGGATGCGTCATCCATCTCGTCAGTCTCGACTCGATTCACAGGCCTCGCTGCTGGAGTTGATGGGTCATCCTCCATGTTGAGTCCCGGAGGTATGGTTCCTGGTTGCACAACTATGGCGCAGTGTATGCTAACGTGAGTCAAGGCCATCGTAGAGCTGGCTCGTCTGCCTCGGTGCGATCTAGGGGTCTCCCGTCGCCGAAGGGGTTCGCCTCCCCCCGGGCTTCTGAGGACAGATTAAGCCCGTTGAATCCATCAACACCGGACAAGCCAGAGGTATGTGTTAATCAAACTGCCTGTTGTAACCTGTTGACCAAGTACCTAGCCCATCGTTCTCTGGCGCGAAAACCAGCGAATTTCCCTTCGAGCCTTCCTGCGATCCCTCCTGCACAACTCACAGGTCGCCAACACGGTGGCCGTGCAAGAGTTTCTGAGCGGCAACCCCATCACACCAACTGACGAAGATGTGGATGACATTATCCGGAGAAAGATGATCGACGAGAAGCGGATGGAGGAGCAGAAGCAGTTTTATGAGATTGCTAGGAAACGAGCCGCCGAGCTTGACGAGTATATGGAGCAGTGAGTACGCACACATTTGGTATGCCATGGGATTCACTGACGCCTTTAGGTTCCGACGGGACATTGTGGAAAACAATGGACTCACCGTGTTGTTCCAGGAGATCAAGGACAAAGAAACGATCCCGGACCTCAGCATTCAATATCGCAAATTTGCCGAATGGCTTCGAATTGAGATTGCCGCCGTCATCTATCATCTCTTCCTCGCCGAGGACAACTCCCCCGAACTCTTCGCCCAGGCAAGGCGCATCCACTCCCTCATCCCGTACACGGTAATCAAAAACGTGATTCGAATTGCCAACCCCGCAGCTGTCATGTCGGGTGTTCTCGACATCTTCCTCGCTCAGCCTTTTGGAACCCGGTCCCTTATGCAGCGTATCTTTTCTCTCACTCTTAATGACGGCATCAAGAGTTTCCAGCGATCGATTGAAGCCTTGAGTGCCAAGATTGCAGACCCAGTCTTTACAGATAAGATACAAAAGTATACGCAGGCGGAGGAGTACATCAAGATCGGGCTCCGTGAGGAGGCGGAGGCTGAGAGTGTGGATTTGATTGTGGTGATCCTGAGGTCAGATTTGATCGAAGGTGAGCTCACGGGGGAGCAAATCCAGAGGCTGTTCAATGCCTACGTTGCCTTCAACAACGCAGTCGAGAACGTTGATGAAGAGTTGCGACAGGGGGCTGAGCTGTTCTCGTACTTGAAGCAACTCCTGAAGCTATGCACTCGCCAGCGGGACAAGCAGATGATGCTTGGGTTGATTGAGGAGCCCGTCACGCTTCAACTATTCCGAGATCTGTTCACCATCTTCTACGAGCCGCTTGTACGAGTCTACAAGTCGGCAAACGTGTATAACAGTGTCACCGACTTTGCAGTGTTTATGGATGACATGATCCAGGTATGTTTTTGTGCGTCATGACAAGGAGCCTAGTGACTAACCGAGTATCTGCAGGTTGTCGACAAGTGTAGGGAACAAGATGCCTCGGCAGATCCTAACCAGACGGTACAAGCATTCATTGACTTGTGTCAACGACACGAGCACAACTTTTACAAGTTCGTACATGAGGTGCACACACATGACAACGGGCTCTTTACCCAACTCATGGAGTGGACCGAGGGCATATTGGAATTTTTGCGAAAGGGACCGAAGAACGGAACGCTTAATGTCAACGCGCTGTTCGAGGGTGGCGCTAGTTCTGGATCGATCAACAAGGAGAAGGCAATCGACGAGATCAATTCCCTTATTTCATGGCAGGAGGCACGGAAGAAGTGGCACAATGACAAGACACGACAGAAGATGGCCGCAGAGGGACACGCAGGGAGTGACCTGGTACCGACGGGAATGAATTTCAAGTCGGCCGACTTTGGACTGGACGACGAGGACCTGGAGGACATGACATACGACGACGGGTCGGAGTCTGAGCGGGAGGCGGAAGAAGAGGACGAACTGGACCCGATCGAGGCGGAGAGGAGGCGAAGAGCGAAGAAGCAGGATCGGTTGCGGCGAAGTGCCGGAGAGCCGGCGAAGCCTCCGATCAGCGAGGTGCACAATTTGAAGGAGAATTTCTTGGTCATGCTGCGGGATGTGCTTGCTGATTAGGGGCAAGAGGAGGAGTGATATCCTTTAGTTGGGAGGCCGGGTTGCTTCTGTTTCTGTACAGGAGATGGACAGGAAGCAGCGGTTAGTTACATACATATGGGTAGTATTACTGTAGAGGTTGAGACGCAGACATGTCTGGCGGACACGCTTTCTATGATGATGATTATTATTACTCTTCAACCGCAAACGAGGTCATTGTACGTGTGTGGTAGTTGGCAGGAAGGATAATGAATGTCTACCCAGGTGGGTGGGTAGGCAACACATCGGGTGCTCGATCTATTTAATTGTGAATACGCAATGGTATTGTTCTGATCTGGAGACGCGCGTAGAGAGAGAGAGAGAGTGAGAGACAGAGGCAGGGGGGTAGAACCGGAGGTGTTTCCCCTTGCAACTCGGCTTGGTGTCCGTGGGTGTCGGCGAGTGTCTGTGGGTGGGCCTAGCGGGAAAAAAGGCTACTATGTAGTACCGAGGACGCAGCAATTAACTAGGTAATCAACGGAGGAGGGCGGAAACTGAGGAGCGACCTGGGGATGTGCGATTTGGGATTTTGCGGGGAGTGGAGCCGTGGAAGAAAGGCGTTCCGGCTCGGCACGTGATTGGAGCTGGGGGAGAAAGTCTGGCCGTCATGGATTGTGGATTGGGGCCGAGGCGAAAAGACCCGGCGTCGGGGAGTGTTGTGTGTACGGTTACGGATATTGGCGAGGTAATAAAACGGGACCATGTTCATGAGGCTTGGATATTGCTTCACCGGCCAGAGAGGCAGAGGAGCTGGAAGACAGGAAGACAGAAGAATAAAAGCAAGACGCACCTCGGCCGGCATTCAATGTCCCGGGTCACAGCGCTGCAGAGGCCCTGTGGCAGCCTGTGGCAACCAGTGCGAGGGCGTCCAAGGGTCGCGGAGCTGCTAATAAGCGCCAGATGATTGGCCGGATCAACCGAGGAGCCGAGAGAATCCGTCCCGGCCAGAGCCTCGCAGTGCATGCGCCCAAAAATCGTCAGAAATTCGTCCATTGGCCAGGCGAGCCAAACACTCTTCCTAGGTTTCCCCCCCCTCAAACCCAACCAAGTTCTCGCCCTGCTTCACGTCGAGTCTCGATTCTCCCTCGGATGCAGCTTGGCGATACAGACTCGAGTTGATGATGGCTTCTTCTATGGCATTGAGGCGTTTCGCCGCTGGACCTTCGGTACGTGCTCTCCCTGCTCTTCCTGCTCTGCCTCTGCCTCTGCCGCATTCGCGAACCGGCCCGGTCGCCGCCCTTCCCCGATCACCACCACCAGCTTCAAGACTTTTGTGGCCGTCCCGCTGACTCTCGACCACCAGTTCGCCCGAACCTCAAGGCTTTCCGCCAGGGCTTTCTCCACCACCAGACCTGCCGGTGAGCCCTCCTCCCTGTCCCGTGCGACGCAATTGCCGACAATGCTAACCCTCGCCCGCTCCTCCAGCCCGCGTCATCGCGAACGGTCCTCTCCGGGCCAAGGAGGCCTCGCCCTTCGTGAGCACCAAGTACGCCGTCATTGTATGTCGACTCCTCCCCTTCGACCAAGCAAGCTGCTGGAGAACACGACCAATTGACCATTTCTTGTACAGGACCACGAGTACGATGCCCTCGTCGTCGGAGCCGGTGGCTCCGGTCTTCGAGCTGCCTTCGGTCTTGCTGAGGCCGGTTTCAACACTGCCTGCATTTCCAAGCTGTTCCCGACCCGAAGTCACACCGTGGCTGCCCAGGGTGGCATCAACGCCGCTCTCGGCAACATGCACGAGGACGACTGGCGATGGCACATGTACGACACCGTCAAGGGCTCCGACTGGCTCGGTGACCAGGACGCCATCCACTACATGACCCGTGAGGCTCCCGCTTCCATTGTCGAGCTTGAGAACTACGGCTGCCCCTTCTCGCGAACTGAGGACGGCAAGATGTGAGTATTTAGCCCCCGGAAACACATCACCGGGACCCATTGCTAACCAACCTCGCCTCCAGCTACCAGCGAGCTTTCGGTGGTCAGTCGCAACAGTTTGGCAAGGGTGGCCAGGCCTACCGATGCTGCGCCGCCGCTGATCGAACTGGTCACGCCCTTCTTCACACCCTCTACGGCCAGTCTCTCCGCCACAACACCAACTACTTCATCGAGTACTTCGCCCTCGACCTGATCATGCAGGACGGCGAGTGCCGCGGTGTCCTCGCCTACAACCAGGAGGACGGCACTCTCCACCGATTCCTGGCCAACCACACTGTCTTGGCCACCGGTGGATACGGACGAGCCTACTTCAGCTGCACCTCCGCCCACACCTGTACCGGTGACGGTATGGCCATGGTTGCCCGTGCCGGTCTCCCCAACCAGGATCTCGAGTTCGTCCAGTTCCACCCTAGTGGTATCTACGGCTCTGGCTGCCTCATCACCGAGGGTGCTCGTGGTGAGGGTGGTTACCTCCTCAACTCCGAGGGTGAGCGCTTCATGGAGCGTTATGCCCCCACTGCCAAGGATCTTGCCTCTCGTGATGTCGTCTCCCGATCCATGACCATGGAGATCCGCGACGGCCGTGGTGTCGGTCCCGAGAAGGACCACATCTACCTCCAGCTGAGCCATCTGCCCGCCGAGATTCTCGCCGAGCGTCTGCCCGGTATCTCTGAGACTGCCGGCATTTTCGCTGGTGTCGATGTCCGCAAGCAGCCCATTCCCGTCCTTCCCACCGTCCACTACAACATGGGTGGTATCCCTACCCGATACACTGGTGAGGTCCTCACTGTCGACGACGCTGGCAACGACCACATTGTTCCTGGCCTGTACGCTTGCGGTGAGGCCGCTTGTGTGTCTGTCCACGGTGCTAACCGCCTGGGTGCCAACTCTCTGCTGGATCTTGTTGTCTTCGGCCGTGCCGTTTCGCACACCATCCGTGACAACTTCACCCCTGGTGAGAAGCTGAAGCCCACCGCTGCCGACGCCGCCGCCGACCACATTGAGGTCCTCGACAAGGTCCGAACTGCCGACGGCCCCAAGAGCACCGCCGAGATCCGCCTGGCCATGCAGAAGGCCATGCAGACCGAGGTCAGCGTCTTCCGAACCCAGGAGAGCTTGGACGAGGGTGTCCGCAAGATGACGGACATCGACCAGATGTACAGCCAGGTCGGCATGAAGGACCGCAGCATGATCTGGAACTCCGACCTCGTCGAGACTCTGGAGCTTCGCAACCTCCTGACTTGCGCGTAAGTTTTTGCTTCCTTGACTTGTAATTTTGCAACTGAAACTCACACAATTCATAGCATCCAAACCGCCACCTCCGCCTCCAACCGAAAGGAGTCTCGTGGTGCCCACGCCCGCGAGGATTACCCCGACCGAGACGACGAGAACTGGATGAAGCACACTCTCTCCTTCCAGCGTGATCCCCACGGCCCTGTCGAGCTGAAGTACCGCAAGGTCATCTCCACCACCCTGGACGAGAACGAGTGCAAGCCCGTGCCTCCCTTCAAGCGTGTATACTAAGCGAGGGTCTGGACGACGGGGGAGTTTTATAGATTGTTGGGACTTGGTATGATTATACGCGTGGCAGCGTCTCCTTTGTGGCAAGATGTGCGATATATCCGTGGGTGACGACGTCAAGGGGAAGGCGAGGCTGGGAGTCCTGGGGCCAAAACGGAAGCCCCAGCAACATGTATTTGTCGGCCTTGTAGTTGAGAAAAAAAAGACAATTCTTCCTATTTCTATCTTCTTGGTGTTGTGGTACACTCTGTCGATTGATTTAACATTGGGTTGCTGTATCATGGCTGACAACAGAATGAGAGGTGGCAAACAGGACAACGAGCGCATAGAGAGAAGAAGTTTACATAGTCATAAAGGACTGAAAAGGGTATATCTATATTTACCATTCCGTGTTCAATCATTACCGTGGTCCAGCCATTGTTGTCCATATCACCCATATCCATGTCTTCACCATCCATATATGTACCCATTGAATATTGCAGAGTCATACACACTTGGGACCCTTATCCAAATAAGCTCCCAGTCTTACTCGGAATTCAGTTGTCCTCGTACATCTTCATCAAGTTGGCCTTGATGTTGGTCACCTGGCTCCGGTGCATCTTCTCTCGGTTCTCCAGCGCCGTGATGCGATCCTGCAGTGAGGCAATCTTGTCGTCACGGACCTTGAGGCTGGCTCTCGCGGTGTCGCGCCCCAGGGCAATGCCCTTGGCTCGGCGGGCGGCAGTGGCCAGGGTGCTCTTCACGGATC